>VZSZ01002358.1:247855-259863 GCA_013398815.1 Ibidorhyncha struthersii | reverse complement strand
TTCGAGACGCATCGGAGTCCGTGCGTTGCTTCCCATCAAAATATCTGGGTAATAACACCCCGTCCGTCCCCCCCGCCGCGTCCCCTTACCGTGTGTGTCCAGGGGAGGTCGGTGGAGCCCGCTGGCCGTCAGCTGCCCGCCCCTCAGAAAGGTGCTGGCGGTCTCCAGTTAAAAGGTGGAAGGGCATTTTCGGCGCTGGAGAGTGATGAAGTGCTGCTGCACCAAGGCCAAAGGAGAAGGGCTGTTAAATAGCCAAGTGGGCTAAGTCCCAAATGTTACACTTCACTAAAAAAGCCGCGGACCTGTAAAAAGAGGAGTAACGTAAGACGCCTCTACAGTCTCCAGATAACTTTTTATTGCTGTTCACTTGGGTGCTCACCTGCAGTTTCGATGTCTGCAGCTTTGTGTTTACTTCAGGAAACAAGAAACGAGCCTGACATTGTAGCTATGACAGCAGCGTTCTACCTTTCCTAGAGACTTAAGTGTCTTAAAGTAATGTGTCGGCACAGGGAACTGGGGAAATATGGGAATTTTTTTATAAAGGCTCAGACAGCTGCTTTATGGTAGTGTGTATGTGCATTGCGTGGTAGCTCTGTGAAAACTGTGCAACTCTCCCATCTCTAAGGGAATGCAGAGGATAACTCATGAATCGGGAAAAAATTCCAGGCTTTTTAATTTGTTAGCTTATGAAGTCGGCTTGTACTTAAGCGATGTAATAGAACAGTTCTCTTACGAAGTTTTGTATTGATTAGAAAAGTTAAAAATGAGCACAGGTGTTGTCCTCTGTTACTCCCCAGTGTGCAGGTCAGGACCAGGATTGCTTTATTACTTAACTGCAGTTCCCATAATCCAGTGATGATTCAAGTCGGGGCTTTTTTGACTTTGTCCCTTGATTATGCAGTACTTTTCCTATCCCTTATAGTGTTTCCTCAGAGCTGGCGCTCAGGAGCAGGTTAAAGAAAAGGTTCTTTGCCTTTTTTGACTACAGCTGGCTGGTTTTCATACTGTCGAGTGTATATTCCCCTGTGAGAATGGCAAAGCTGGTATGTTAAGGAGTTCCTCGTGGTAATACCTTCTGTCGCTAGAAACAGCTAAGATGGCCTCCAGTCACTGCACTTAAGGCTGTCAATTTACTTGAGCTTCCTGGCAGTGATTCAGGCTTTAACAGGATGCATGTATTGATGATTTGCTAATTTCCCTCTCTGCGTGTTACACTTCCCAATCTCCCCGTTCCTCTTGTCTTGCTTCGTTGGAAGGGACGTGAAAGAGCTTTGAGGGTAGAGAAAGTTTATGGGTTTTGAGGCAAGTAATTTTTTGCTTTTTTGGTCTTGTGTCAGACCTGGTGACGGGAATATCCCATAATTGTTGGGGACACAAAGATGTTGCCGATCTCGCGCAAAGGCTTTTTTGTCCCATGTGCTGCACTTAAAGCATACGCACAGGCAAGTGGGTGTAAACAGACCTGAGCTCTTCTGCCTGTGCCCTGAGATGGCCAGACACGAGGCAGCTGTTGCTGTGGGTGTCCCGCGAGTAATGGTTCAACCCCACAGCAAACCCTGCCAGGAGGCAGGTTCGGGTCTAGCTCTGTGCTGAGGGCTTTGGGCTGGAGCTGGTTGAGGTCTGGCCAGCTCAGCGTGCAGGCCGGAGCTCTTGGATCTGCTTTTACCTACTCATACGGGCGTACCTTTTAACTTCTGGGACTACAGATGGCAGACCAATCAATATTTTATAAAGAACACAGACGCCATGGTCTTGGTGGTACGAAGAGAACCCTTTTTCTCTAAGAGGAAGCAACCCTGAATCAGCATGTGGCCTCCTGAAGGAGGGAAGCAGGGAACGCGCAATGTTTGTGGGAATGACTGGAGCACCTGCCATTGCGGGGTGGTCGCTCTGCATCCCTGTCCTTGTCTTGCAAAGCTGATGGGTGGAGCTCGGTCAGAATTTCTTGAGGCAATAGTGAAGAAAATAAATGCAGAGTCCAACCCAAATGTGTGTCATCCCAGTGCTCAGGAAGTTTAAGGCTACCTCTGCTAACAAGATGGCATCTTGTGCTAGTTTTATTAGGATGCAGCTCTTGTCTCCTCCGCACCGCTGCAGGCACAGCCTGCACATACTCATCGATGGGTCAGGGTTCGGTTGTGCACAATTGGCCTCGTCTCTTCTTTAGGTGCCGAATTCCTCTCCAGACCAGTGGAAGCTGTATGTGTTTCCTGCTGTTGGAAATCAAACCACCTGTAGATGTCTGTCTTCAGTCACCTTTTGATTTCGTGGTTGGCTTCTCTGTCTATAGAGTTGTTTCTAGGCTGGTTGTTTCAGTTTTGTGAAAGCCAGAATTTGTTTCTTCTGGAGGACCAGGGTGTGGAAGAGGACTGAAAAGCTGGAGGTGTATTTTCTTCAGAAGGTGCCGGCCTTATTGTGTCACTGCTAGATTTCTTAATAGAGTTTAGCACTCGGTGGATAACGTTCTTAGATGATACGCACACAAGATCTCCAGGTTTTCACTATTGCTTCACTTTCAGGCCTTTCGGTTTGAAGGGGGAGAATGGGTATGATGAATGCAGTTTTATTCTTCGAGTTTGGATGTGCAGCTCCTGGAAGAATGCCCTTAAGTAGTTCGGTTTGATTTCTTGACAAGATGAAGTTATGAAATATTTATGCACGCTAAATTTGGTCCTCTGCTAAGAAGGGAGGGGTTTTCTTGATGGTATGGGATAAAGGAGGAATGGGAGGAAGTCATCTGTTGTTACATCAAGATATAGTGGAAGTAGTTAGGCAAGAGTGCCTACCATATCCATCTAGAAATGAGAAATATGTCAACTTCTGTTCTTTCAGATGAAGTTTTAAGACTGTTTAGTTCTGTTCCAGGTTGTGCTTTTGGATGCTGTTATGTCTTAAGTCAAGTTTTGTTTGTTTTAATCTGTTCATGTGTTTTAATATTTTGCTGCTGAATATTGTTATATTAATTGAGCAGATATACTAAAAAAAAAAAAAGCTGTCACTCTTGAGAGAAACGAAATGTTTTTTCTATGTTTTTTTTTTCCAACATATATCACTGCTTAGTATTTCTAGAGGATGACTCAAATACAAAACTGCTAAAAAAGCACTAAACACCACACCAAAAATAAGTGAATGGACATCTCATGCTGTCGAATTCACTGAGTGGGCTGTTTCAGATGAAAAGAAGCAAGGCTCGAAGAGCAAGAGAGGAGTGAGCTTGCGCTGTGTTTCTCCTGTCTTCTCCCCACCATCCTGGTCTGCCTTGTCACAGCTGAATCCCACCCTGGTGACACCAAGCGGCTTGTGGGTGGTGTCCTGGTTTGAGGTGTGTTTAGAGGCCAGTCCATCCCAAACCATAACCGGCGGGTGCAGTGGGGAAAAGATTTTGCTCCGGAAACCCCAAGCAGAAAGAGATCTTACCGGGGCGTGGCTGTTGCAACAGGGCAAAAGGTGAGCGTCGCTGGTCTCAGAAAATGTGAACGCACTGGAGGCTTGGGTTGGCTGTCTTCAGATCATCAGTAGAAAAGGCTAAAAGCGAAGCTGTGACTGTGTTTTGTTGCTAATGCTGAAACGATGTTGTGCATCATTATCTCAGGGCTTTAAATTTCTGGTAATTATTTTTCTGAGAATAATTTTGGAGGGTAAAGGAGAAATGCTATCAAGGTTAAGATGTGGAAAATACTGCTCTGCATAGAGCTGACCTTCAGGCGGAGCTTTTATTTCTAAGCTCGCTGCTCCCTTCGGACTCCAAGAGTCTGTCATTCTTTTTCTTAGCAGGACTCCCTTTCCCCCAGCCACTGTTGCTGTGTTTCCACAAGTAAAGAGCAACCTTTGCTAGTAGGTGGTTTTCACCCACAGACTGAGTATGAACTGGAAGGGTTCACAGAAATTCATAGCTTGTATACAAAGACTTAAGTTCCTGGGATTAAAAGGGTGTGTGGTCCTCTGATTTTATTAATTTTTTTTCACAAAGTGTAAACATATTTATACATGCTCTTAAAAAAAAAAAGTTATGGAAACTGGTGCTTTTGGGATCAAACATAGTGGCACTTGTCTTCAACTCCTAGAGAAGCGATTCCCTACAGTGCGTCGTGGGGAAACCAGGCTGAACCCTTCTGGAAGGGAGATCATGGATCATGATGAGCCACTGAGACTCCAAAGAAAATTATTCTCTATGCTTTGTAAATGTGTGGTTGCTCTTAAGATGAAATGACACAATTGGTAGCTATAAAGAAAGGCAAAAATCTGTAAATTAGGTAACAAATTTAAAGGGCTATTTCTTTTTTCTTACCCCTGAGTGAACTCTTGTGAATATCAGCAGTGGGTGAATAGTGGGTTTGTGCTGCTGTTGCTCATGAAGATGAAGAAATTTTATTTACTGATTTACTTTACTTCAGGTTCTCTTTTTCTCTTCCATTTCAAAATTTTTCATGGTGACATCTGTCTACCCTAGTCACGTTCAGGGGACTGTTGTTCTCTGCAGCACAATACTGTAGGGCTCATTCTGGTTCCAAATATCTGGAAACTGAGCACCCTCACAGCTTATCAAATAACATCGTACTCAATAGAACAGCGTGTCTGTGCGCATAATGAAGATTTCCTATTGCATCACTCTACAAATGCAAGTTATCTGTGCAGCTGAACAATACTTTGAAACTACAAAGAAACTTACTCTTTTAAGGTCTGAATGCGACTATCTGTGCTTTAATTGTCTTGAATGACCTCCTTCTTTTGAGAAGCTAGTGCAGGGTGTCTCAGTAGTCTGCTACTGAATAAATCTTTAAAGGGAATCGTGGGGGTAGGGCAAAGCTTTCGAGTGGACCAAGAAAGAGGTTTCAGATATGCTCAGCTCCTGAGCAGTGGCCGTGATCTGATTTCCCACCGTAGGTGTGGCCATCTGTGGTGTACTGCGGTGTGGTAGGTGAACAGTTCTCATATATTGGGCAGACAGACAAGTGTCTCTGATTCGAAGGCAAAAATCCTCAAAGTATGCTGTATCCACATGGCTTGATTTCTTCCTTACGTGCTGAGCAGCTTTGAAACCCCAACTGTTTGTACTGTGTGTTCTGCTATTAAAACATAGTCTCAGAAGCATCTCTTCCTTGCTTCCTCTTCTTTCCTCCTTTACCTTGTGGTCTGCTGTTTCCATCAAGACAATTGAATGAAAAAACAATTGACAGGTTGCCACTAACCACTGCTCCTGGCTTTTTGTTTTGGTTGTGTTTTTGTTGTGTGTCGTTTTTTTTTTTTTTTTTTTTTCCCCTGCTGGCAGAGATGTGTTCCAGAAACATTTTAGTGAAAAAGCTTTTAATTCATTTAAAATCTGCAGCTACCGAATGGTGTCTGTGAAGATTATAGTGCCCTCCTGGAGATGGAGGCCAGTAACTTGGCAACACTGGTTCCCAGGAGTAGCACAGGCTTCCCGTGAGGCAGAGGAAGATTTCAGCAGCATACCTGTTTTACACCTAAAAATCTATTACTTCTATGAGCTGCTTTCATGTTTGGCAATGATTTAACACACAGCAGTGTGTACCGGGTGTTCTTTAACCAGTATGCCAGTTGCACTACACTGGACCCTTGGTAGTGTGGTAGGGTTGCCAAGATGCAAAATAGTTGCCTTGCTCTTGTTTCTTACGTACTTAATAAGGGTTCATATTCTTTTCTGCCATGCAAGGTGTGGAATTTATAACTCTCTTTCAATTTCTAAAGTTTTGAGTTTGTTGGGTGAAGTCTTTGTGTATATACCTGGATAAACTCTTCTTGGATAATTCTGTAGTTCAGGTGTTGGAAGGTGAAACACTGTTAGTCTTTTCTTAACTGGAATTCAAGTGCTAGAACTTTAAATCCACAGATAAAGTCCTAAAGGAAGCTTAGTGCCTTGGCTTTTCTTCTTTTTTTCTTTTTTTTTTTTTTCTCCCCCCTCCATTTAAATTACATGTAACTTTCAGATAAGGCCTAAGATATACATAAAATCAAAGGAATTAAGGTGTCCTAAACAGTTAGTAAAGCCCTTAATCTGAAAACAAATGTGGTGTGATGAATCATACGCTGCTGTTGCGAGATACAGTAGTAAGGAATGGTACAAGTCTGGAGTAGGAAAGAAGGGTTTTGTTGTTTTATGCTGTGTCTGTAAGTGCTGTTCTGGGACTAGGTGTTCCTGGCTTTGGTGATTACGTGAATTGGCACTCCCTTTAATAGCCCAGCAAAGGAACTCCAGGGAGTATGCCAAGATGAAGTGCTGGAGGGTATTGGAGAGCAGGGTCTGGTGCTCCAGGATTCGGTGGAAGTTGTGGGAAGAGCTACAGCATGTTCTAGTCATTCCAGCAGTGGTTTGTCAGCAGCAAAGGGCATGGGTGTTGCTGTACTTCCTTTTGGCATTAGGAGTAACAAGTTGGTTGGATTAGGGAAGCTTAAGTCTCTCCCCTATAGGAAAATATTCATCATCTTAATGTGGATTGCATATGACTCAAAACCAACCTTCACAAAACCCAGTGAGCCAATATTTCAAGCCTGAAATTTTTGCTTTTAATGGTGCTTCCCTTTGGAACGAGTTTTACGTAGCATTTGTGGTCTGCGATTTTCATACCATTTACAGTATGAAAAGCTTGTGGAGCTGACTGCCCTGTGCCTCTGCCGGTGGGCCAAATCTGCTAATGTAAAATAGAGGTGTATAAGCAGATTGGAGAGTGTGTCTTTGCCGAGGATCGGGGCCACATCCGCTTTGCGGTCCCTGTAGCGGCACGCACGTCGGCGTAAAACTGCTAATACTGCATCTCTGCCGGGGCACCTGCACGCTTGGCTGAGGCATCAGCAGGAGTAGCTGCTCTGTCTCCATCTCTCCTGTGCTGCTGCTGCACGGTGTGTCGCCCCGTCGGGCTTGTTGCTGGGGGGTAGAAATGTCTTCTCGGGGGTGGGGAGGGTTTGGAGTCCAGCATCCTCATCCCCAGTAGTTTGCTTTGGCTTCCCGTTTGCGCAAAGGAGTCATCAGAAACTTGGCTTTTGGAAAGAGGTCAGTGGAGTGTCTGTCGGGGAGGGTGGGGGGGAAGGATGTAACTGCATTTAGCTCATACAAGGCATTAACACCAACAGCTGCTGCAGTGGCTGGCTACACGTGGGAGAAAAGAGGGTAGAGATGTTATAGAGGTTGCAGATGGGGAGCAAGAATTGCCAAATCCTACAGACATTCACAGGCCGGGTCTGTGGTGTGGAGGAAGATGCTCCTGAGCCTGCAAAACCCACTGCAAGTGTCTGGACCAAGCCATGGTGCAGCCTCGAGGTAACCAGTGAGAGCTGCCGGAGCCGTGGGTTCAGGGGACTTGGGGAGCCCGTGCGGGGACCGCAGCGTGCCCGTCCCAGAGCTTGTGCGCTCCCAGCAGAGGAGGGGGTGATGAGTTTTAGCAGGAAAAGTAGCAAATCTTGTGGTGGGGAGGGTTTCTTGGAGCTTCCTGGGGGTACAAACCTTCAGGAAATGCAAAATTGCTTGAAAAGCGCTGTTTCTGTTTGTTGGCTCTTTCTTTCCTGGTGTTATAACTGGTGCAAGTTGTAGTCACAGAGAACTTGGACTTGTGCATGTTTCCGACAACTGTGAGGGTGTTGCTGGGCTCCTAAAGGGAACCAAGGATAAAGATTTAAATATGGTCTCGGAGGCTGGAACATGCCTGAGATGCCTGATGAAGTGGATACTGGAATTGCCTCACACTGGGGCTGAACCTTAGTGACTCAAACGTAAATTTTATGTAAAATGCAACATAGACTCATAGAATAGTTAGAGTTGGAAGGGACCTTAAAGAGCACCTAGTTCCAATGCCCCCCTGCCATGGGCAGGGACACCTCCCACTAGACCAGGTTGCTCAAAGCCCCATCCAACCTGGCCTTGAACACCTCCAGTGATGGGGCCTGACATGCTGCAATCCTATTTGTGAGACGAGCAGGGGAAACCTTTCTGGCAAAGTGGTGGCGGTGAGGAACCCAGGGAGTTCCTCCTTACAGTTGGAGCTGAGGGGATATGAGAAGAAAAGCTGACTAAGGGACTAAAAACCCCCTTGGACAGGTACACACCGTGCACTGCTCGTCTCTGCCCCTTCGTGGCAAAATGTGTTGGTGGCGTGGGTGAGGATGTAGCTCGGTGGGCGGTGGGTTTCCAGGGAAGGGCGAGGGGGCTGTGGCCACTGGCAGGGGGAGCACGGGCCACCGACTGAGGTACGGTGCGGGGGCACACGTCCGCCCAAGGTGAGGTGTTGGATGCGAGGCTGCGTCGGGGGCATGGTTCCCCTCTGCAAGAAGGGTGTCTGTCGTTGAAGAGTGTCTAGGGATTAACCACCCTAAAGTGCTTATTCACTCTGTCCTGGATGGACAGACTGTGTGCCCAAGCCCGACCTGAGGGCACGAGCGGAGGAAGGCCTCTGTGTACACAGTCATGTAAAGATTGTGTCTGCTGGCCTTATCTGAGCATCCCCCGTGGCTGGGGCTGAAGCGAGCTGGGCTGCCGGACTGAAACAGCACGTGCCCCTTGCAGCTGGGTTTGTGAGGTTCATGCAATCTGAATACTCAGTTACTGAATTATTTCCAGGATCTGTTTCAAAGTGATCCACAAATGCTCAGATACCCTCTCCCATGCATATGTTTTTCTGTTTGCAGCTTGTTGTTGTTCTGATTGGCAATTTTACTTGTTTGCCCCACTAAAAGCAAGTACTGACTATTCGTGTTCCTTGCTGGCACCTCACCATTTTGGAGATGAAAGAGGGAAGATTGGGGCGGGAAGATGAAGGAAACTTTTTATCTAAGAGGGGGGAAACAAAAGGCACATGTGCACAGATTTATTTTTTTTTTCTTCTTGTCCAGCTTTCATGTTGCGTCTTTCAGTGGGTTGGATTCAAGGAGCCCTTGGCTCCAGTATGCATCATTCGGTCCATCCCCACAGCTACTGTCCTGCACTTGTGGGCTTCCAGTAGGTGCTGCAAGTTATCTGCAGTCATTTCCAAGGTTGCTGTGAGGTAAAATACCCAGTACTGTCTAGCAGAGCAGAATGGAGCAGTGCAAGGAGCCGCTTCTGTTTTTGTTATCCTTTCTTGCCTTCAGATGGGGTAGTCCTTCCTTTCACCTCTTCCAGCATTGCTGGCACGTTGCTGCTGCTGTGTTCCTGTCCTGTCTTCCAGCTTCTTACAACTCCTGTGCAAACTCTGCTTCTCCATCCCTCCATGCCCTCTTCTTTTCCCTCCATGCCCTCTTCTTTTCCCTCCATGCCCTCTTCTTTTCCCTCAGCTTGGAGGAAATTGGGGTGTTTCTTGGACCAGACAGCAACATGATGTGTGGCTGTGCAGTGCACCAGGAATGACAGCTGTGTGTGCTACCAGAGGTGAGAAGGCAAGCAGGGAAAGTTGTTTCAGACACTTCTAGAGACTTGCAAGTTTGTGGTCACCGAGACCAGAAATGGGAACTGCAGCTCCTTGCTGTTGGAAGGAGACAGGTCTTCGGGGGTTCGCTGCAGAGAGGTGGTTTATATCAGTGCGGATAACATGGGATCTCCCTCTGTGGAGTCTTGTACTTTGCTGTTGACAGGCTGTTTGCCGTTAACTTCGGTAAAGGGAGTTTTGCTGGCAGGGCTCACACGTGAATCAGTAGGCTTTGCATGTAATGCGTCCTTTTGTCAGCCGGCACTGACTGCTTGCTGGACTTACAGAATGCTAGCGGAAATGCTGTGTATTTGTAAGATAATAGTAATCCTTGTATTTTTGTTACATGATGTGAGGAACCAGATGGAGAATCTTGCCTGTATATCCTTGTTGGAAGACTGGTTTCCAAAACCATTAAATTATTTCTGCTTATTTCTTAACATTTTTGGTCAGTCTTTTATTTATTAAAAGGTCAAAATGCACCTTTTGCTCTTTGAAGGGGGCCATGACCACACACATTGGGTAATATCTGAGATCTTATCCGGGTTGCATTTTCTGTCATTTCATTATGGTCATACTTTTTTTTTTTTTCTGTCTGCAAATGTGAAGCTACATTATACTTGTAGCAGGAGAATATAGAAAGCAATGGTGCGTATGTGACTCGTCGAGATGATAGGGTTCTGTATGAAAATACAAAATGTGACTGGTTACACGTATGCTACTGCAGTCGCCGACCCCAGGATGTGGCTGTGGACACACAGCAAAGCTGCAGTGACGCTGCAGCTGAATGTAGGGCAAGCGGGAGGAAAAGATAATTTCTGTTGCCTGTTTTATGGGTTGCATTGTCAAATACCATTTGGGTTCCTGTCAATATAGAACAAAATATCTTAAGACCAAATGGCCTGTGGGCAAAGATAAAGGTGCCCTCAAGGGGGAAGTGAGGCATGATGGGCTTTTCTTCACTCTGTGTTTGCTGCATGCTGCTCACCAAAAGTAGAAGCTCTCCTCTTCACAGGAGGGGTTTTATCTCTTTGTGCCTTCTTAAGATGATAAAAATATTATCAAAGGGATGTTACTCACTTATCCCTTATGTTTTATTAAAAACAAAGCCATTCTTTTTATACCTTGCGGTTTAAGTGTAGATTTCTCTGAAACAATGGAAATAAATTGCATTCAGGATTAGGACTGTTCTTGATCAGAGAAGGATTAGGTGCAGCTTTGATTGCATTCCTCTTGTTAGTATTCCATATTGCTCAGGTACTCTTACTGTACCAGGGTGTAACCAAAATGAATAGGTGCCTAATTACAGTTGAACATCCAAAATTTCTGTGCATATATGCAGTCAGCCCATGTTTGAAAAGGCATTATCTTCTTGTTAGGGATACTTGATTTATTTTAGGTTGAGCAGGAGGGGTAGGATGAACATAGCTAAAATGCAAAGGCAAAAGCAGCCCCAACAAGCGGGTGCCGTATGTGCGCAATCAGTTAGTGCCGGCGCGGTCTCCGAGATGGTCCAGGCCACTGGGCAAGCAGCCAGGTGGCCACCCGGCTTCAGAGCAGAGCTGAACTTCTGCTTGCTTCCAGCTGTTCTTGCTCTATCCTTAATCCAGGCTGGGGAAAAAAAAACAAAACAAAACCCCAAAACAACAACAACAAAAAAAGGAGACAAATTAAAGTGTAGTGATCAGTTCTTTCAAAGCCAAAGAAAACTATGCTTGAGCAGCTCCTGCATTTGGGCTACTTTATTTTTAATTGTGAGCTTGTCCAAGATGTCCTGAGTTCAAACAGGGATCACTGCTGTGCAACACAAAGCAGCATAGTCTCTCTTTAGGACTGGGATATATAATGAGAGGACTGAGCGTGTTTATTTGGATACTATTTTAAAATATCATCTAATTATAAATAACCGTCAATGAGAGCTCCCCAGCTCTCATGCTGTGCCCAGGAAATGTCTGAATGAATAGGCTGCTTTTCTGTCTGCCAGGGAAATCTAGAATCAAATTCTAGCTCTTAAATCCATGAGGTTTGAAGGGTTAAAACTTTCTTCATTAATGTCCTGAATCTGGGGAGCTTTAGCCAGACTTCCCTGACCAGACTCCCAGCACGTGGGGAGAGGTGACTTAAGCAGCAGCTGAGGTGGGCAGCCACCTTCAGCTTTATCCATTAAAGCAATTGTTCTATATCTGTGCCTGGAAATAAATAGGAAGCCAGTAAAAGCATGTACTGCAATGCTAAATGCTGACCTCCCCCCTCTAAGTATTAAGCTTCTCCAACTAGGCAACTGATGCTAAACAGGCACTTGGAAGGGTATCCTCTAGCAGACCTCACAATATTTATAGATGCATCTGAGCAGGAGCTTTCTAGCATGAGGAATGCTTGCCTCTAATGAAAGAAAACCATGTCTGTCTTTAAATACTTCATTAAGGAGCTGATTTGGATGGCAGCAGGCTGCTCTGAAGTCTCATTACTGCTGTGCTTTTCTTTTGGTCAGGTAGTGCTGTCGTTCTCCTTATTCATACCTGTCAGACTGCTTATGAAATCTGCTCTTTGGATTCCTCATTTCCAAACCTGGTGCCTTGATTGCAAGGGGCAAATAAATATTTTGTATCTTCCCCCCCC
>VZSZ01002358.1:90357-242265 GCA_013398815.1 Ibidorhyncha struthersii | reverse complement strand
CTCAGCTTTTTGTGCTGAGAGGAGGCCTTGGCTTCAGGTTTTACCTGCTGTGAATCTTCCAGTAAGATGAAAAGAAATCGAATTCATCTTAAGGTGTTACCTGTGTGGGAGCTACATGACTAGCAACTGTTTGCAGAAACACAAGTTGGCCTTTTCAAAAACAGGACAGCTTTTATTAGTTGACTGGCGTACGGTGTTGTAGAGTCCTCCTTTGTGAGTGGAAAAGCAGCGCTGGCATTTGTATTTGTGCTAGCAGTGTGACCTCCCTCTGACCTGAAACATCTCTTTGCACAGAGCCATGAAGTCCATAATACTGTCTTTTTTTATTTGTCTTTTTTTTTTTTAACATAAATTATAACTTCATTTCATACTGGCTGGGTCTATGCCTTGTTTTTCATGATGCGGTAGGGTAATGTTAAGGTGTATCTTAATGCATGGCTTGTTTGGTTCTCAGCCAGGGAAAGTCCAGTGAAGCTGCATGTCCAGTGAAGCAGATGCCGTGTAAGTAAAGGCTCCTCAGTGTGATGATAGCATGATAAATAAGTAAGAACCTCACTTCTTTCTTTTTTCTGGCTTCTAATCAGTCTGCTTTCTCTTAGCTTCCAGTTGTTGCAAAATAAACCTTGGTTGTTAGTCCTCCCTTGTAACACTAGCTGCGTGCTGACAGTTCTTGGTAGTTATTTCACAGCAGAGGTGCCCACCTGACCAGACAGCCACTTCTTTGTGCTCTTCTGCAAATTAACCCTTCATTCCGAGCAAATATTCATTCGAGCAAGCTCAAGTGGGGATAAAGTTGAAGATATTCATTTGTGTGCTTTATAGGTACCTGGCTGAGCACCCACTGAAATGATTTTTTAATGTTGCTGAGGTTTTCCTATGTAATGATGTGTTATGCGATTTTGGAACATTAGATGGAATAATTAAACTCACCACCTACTTAACTGACCAAGGCAGGCTGGGTGAAGCACTCGATTGTACAGCATCTGTTACCTGCAAGCAGATGTGTTCAGGCTTAATGAAAACACATGGCCCAAAGCCTTGATGAGTTTTCCCTGGGGTTTCGCAGGCATCTTCTTCACCAGCTATTTCACGAAAGCCATCTTAAGTTTCTTGTGAGCTCCCAGCTCTTTTCTGTAAGCTGTTTTGTTCCAGGAAGAGCAAATTCTGCATGCTTGAACTGATGTGCAAGGGACAGCATTAAGCTCACTTTACAGTCTTCTGTGATGAATGAGATGAGAGGAATGTCTCCGCAACCATCTTCCTGGCAGGAGGAGACGGTATCTAGTTCATCTGGTGTGTGTAAATGGTATCTGTTACGTTGCTGGAACCTTGCATGCGACTTCTTCTCTTTCTCTGAATTGCTCGTTACCTACTATTTTAATGTCTCCAGACGCAAAGCTTATGCTTTAAGGCAGTGATGCAAACTCTTAGCCAAGATGACAAAGTGTGTGGCATTATAAAGTGTTTATATTCCTGTAGATCGCTGCTTATTTTTAGCAGTGTAGTTTCTGTGAGTGAATGAGTCATATTGGCCTGCACATTTTGCAGTGACTTGAATGTTAGCTTCTCAATACTAGGAGGAGAACCTTAAAAGTTGGTGGGTTTTGTTGTTTGGGTTTTTTTTTCATTTGTTTCATGATTTTTCTTTAGTGGTTGGTGTTGAAAAGTCATTGCTGTCTTGGCAAACCAGAATATGTGGAACCTGCATGACTTTTCTTTTATGGACTGTAATGGGCCAAGCTTTAATTGTTGATCCAGAAGCAAGCAAAGAGGACATGGGATTTCTCAGACCCTTCAAAACTGGAGTGGTCTTCAGTTCTACTCCTGAGGCTTTACCCCAGACATTTGGAAGTTGTGAAATGCTAAACTAAAGTGTGCATCTTTAGAAAGGAAGTGGTGGCAACAACCTGCAGGGAGGTTAGTGCTTACTTCAAAAGGAATGAGTTGCCTTCTGTGCTGCAGCTTTGCAACATATAAACTTGGTCCCTGCGTGTAGCCAGCCTCTCTTTTCTCACCTGGGTCTGAAAAACTGCATGTGAGAACAGAAATTCATCTCCAAACTTGTAGACCGAGGTATCCTGCTCCCAGTCTTGCTGCAGTTGTTAATTGGAGATTGGAGTGTTTACAATGACAGAGCCAAGATTTGCCAAATGTGGATGATCCGGTTCTGGAACTGGAAAGAATTATTAAAGAAGTATTGGTATTTAATGTAGGTGGTATTTAATAAGCATGGGAATCTTGATTAAGTAATTACCTTTTTTGTTAGTTGTATCAACATGTGAACAATTTTCCTTTTGTGGTCAGTGTTCCCTCTGCAACTGCCTGTCAACAAGGGTGGGCTTTGCAGTATTTGTAGGAATTGTATGGAAATGGATCATGTAATTAAAAAACGGTAATACATCATATTTGCAGCGAACACAGAAATAGCTGTTGCAGTGCTGCTTTGGTGATGCATGATGAAGTAGCCCAAATACTGGTCGTGGTCAGAGTGCTTATAGGAGGACAGTTTGTGTAGGAACGTACCGGCTAACTCTTCAGTTTGGAGGTGTGAGGCTCTTATTGCCAGGCAAGGATGGGTGTTGATGCTTTATTTAGGGTTTAAGCACTGTTAGCGAATCATGGGTTTCTTAATATCAGGCATTATTATGAATAAAATTGACTCATGTTTTGGAAAGACGTAGGCAACTTGGAGGGGTGGGGAATTACATGTGATAATTCACTGCTTCTATGGTTTTTGTTTGGGGGGGGGAAACCAACTCAAGTATTTGCTTGTAGATTCTTTGTAGTGGTTTAATTATATTGCAGGCATGTGGGGTGGGGAGGAGAGGGTGAGAAGATAGACCTAATCCATATTTGATCATAAGAGACAAAACTGTTACTAAAGGTGAGTGGCCTATGTTCTCTGTTTTCTCATGGCGTCTGATTTTTGTGTAAGCGGCAGTGTGGGAGTATGTTGAATAGGTGAGAACCGAGTTGCATAGTTGGTGGATGTGAGGACTACTGAGTTCTCTCCCACATAGTTAAAATGTGATTAACGAAGGGCTTGCATAACTTGTATTACCGAGATGGAGGAAAAAACGTGATTGGATATGTGTGGCTGTTTTGCAAGGTACGGTTGGCTGAGAAGAGCATAAAGGGCCAAGTCTGGGCTGTGCCTGGGCCAGGAGCTGAGCTCTGTAGGTACGGTCAGAGGTGTCCCCTGCCTGAAAGGTCTTCCCCTCCAGGAGACAGTGAGCAAGTCTTACAGGAGGAGACAGACTAGAGGAAGATGGAAGAAAGAAGAGAGTACTTATGGCCATGTTTTGTTGTCCTCAGTCACGTTTGACTCTTCTGTGTATTTTCCCCCATATCATGGAGGCCATCTTTAGCCAGGTGTTTTTGCAAGTCCATTAATCCCTTTGGTGACATCCTATAAAGCAGCCTCAGGAATCCGGTTTGCCATGGTTAAGAAAGATCGGGGTTTGGTGTGGATAGACCTGCCTGTTGTGAGGGAGCCGGAGGGACCGTCATCTCCCTGTTGCTCCACCTCCTCTCCTCAGCTCAAACTCCCATGGCAAAGCATGAAATTCGTTTCCAGTGTAATCGGTTGGAGTAAATAATTGATGTAACAAGAGCTGTGGTTTCCAAGGTTCTGTTTAAAAAATACAGCTACTTCCAGCTGCAGACTTAATTACGTAGTCACTCTTGGGCCTGCCTTAGTAATCTCTTTTTACACTCACCTGTCCCACCCAGTTTTAATGGAGTAACCGCTTAAACAGATCGTGGCATGTGAGCCATGACTGGAAGCACCTTTTCATCATGGGTGTCTTTATTTTCCTGAGAATATATTAGTCAGACTCTTCGAGGATGACCCACACCATAATTATTTCCCTGCAATTCTGGATGTAGAATCCATCCTTCCTTTAGGTAATGCTCTTAAATTATACCTACAAACCGTAAGGCAGAGAAAAAGCATACCAGAGATACTTTGTATTTTCTTCAAAATTTTTTTACCACTGTCAGTGAAACTAGTAGAATGCTAGTTCTTGTCTTAGGTGTCATTGGTTTTATTTTGTTGTGGGATGGAATAATTACTTGTTGCCGTAGATTATAGAAAGCATGAGTATAACTCTCTGAACTGAAACAGGAGTTTCACATAACACCATATATTATTATTATTGTGTTTTCTCCCCAAATTGTAACCCTCTGTTGCAGCAAGCGGAAGATAACTTTTATACGTATTAGGACTTGCCCTGTGAGCAGAAAACGGGAGATGCTTAAGGTCAGATGACTTGGTAAAATTTAGCGAGTGCATGACCCCTCTACCAAATACATCTGAATATCCTTCAAGATGTGGAAGGGACCAAAGAGTTCTCTAGTGCTGCATGGCAGTTTTGCCATCCTTCCCTAGGCTTTCCGAGGTCCGTTCTCCCAGCATGCTGTGGGTGGAGGGGTGGTGCTTCCCAGGGAGCAGTAACTGGTGTCAAGCAGCCTGTCTGCCTGGCTGGGCTGCCAGGGGCCGTGGTCCAAGGAGCACTTGGAAACCAGTTCTTGAAATGTCCTGCTTACCTGGAAGCTACTTTCTGTGCTGTGGAAAAAAAGAATACTTGGGAATGATACCTTCATAGGAGCAAGAATAACTGGTGCTAAGGAGCTCTGTACACCTTTTGATATATTTTTTTGTTGTTGTTGTTTCCCTTCTACACCCCCATAACAGCAGTTTATCCAGTTATAAGTTAAAGCTTCAAATGTGCAAAACAGGAACTTTTTTTTTTTTAAGGTTTAACAGGCTGTGGGACAGCAGACCCAGGGAACTCCATCTCTTGGGCTCTGCAGGCAGGTTGGGAGGGGTCTCTCCCGTGTTTAGCCAAACACAAATTTCTGGAAGAAACAAGCAGAATCCTGTGGCCGGAGAGTGTTGGAGCAGATGGTCGTAATGGTCTCTTCTGATTTAAAATCTAACAGTTCTCACACGCACCAGTTGCTGCATTTTGAATCGTGTAGGAGGGCGCTTTCTGATAGAATGGCAGCATGAAATCAGGCAGGAATGGGGAGTGTAGTAGCCATTGCCTACGGTGGAAAAGATTGCCTGGTGTGGGTTNAAAAAAAAAAAAAAAAACTCAATGGGAAGTATCTCTGCTCTGCAGAGTTTGAACAGGGGCAATGTCTGCTGCCCCAGGCTGAGGAAAGTCTCATTCTTCCACTGACTTTTAAAAATATCAGAGGACAGCAAAGAGAGAGTGCAGTTTGTTGTAGTAGCTGAAGGGGATGGGTTTTGTCCAAACTTGATTCCAGGGCTAAACTACTTGCTTTATTTTTGGCTGTAACTGCAGAGGGCTGGTGGGAGAGAAGGAAAATGAAATTTAAAGCTTCGTTATTCTTGGCCCATGTTTAGCGTCTACTAAGTGTTTCTGAAAGTTCATGTGGCTGCTTTAAAGACACCTTGAGACAGGCTGTTTTCTGTGTGTTTAATGCAGAAACGTACTGAGCAGGACTGGAAGTATGTAAGAGTGGTCTGCCATGATACAACCAGCTCTATGAAGTTTTGGTCATGTGTCACGCTTGAGATGTGCAGCTGGAACTTTGAGTAGCCTATCTAATGTGGCTCTTGCAACTGCTGGAAAGCCAAGCCACGTGCTCTAGTCCTGATCAGGCACTGAAGCCAGTGGAGGAGGGGAGGGTACTTGGAGGAAATGCAGAGGACTTGGTAGGGACAGGGGAAGAAAGGGGAGCTGGATCGCTAGTTGGGTTTGGGATGGGTTTGGCAAACACCACAGTACAGCAGAGGGCACTGCAAAGATGGGCTGGACATTATGTAGGGAGGCTTCTGGTTGAATTTATCTCTGAGAGAGGACTTTGTGTGTTAACAAGTTTGGGGTTTTTGGTTTTTTTTTTTTTTTTTCCCCTTAAGTGACAGGATTAAGTTTACAGATATAGGAATGGCTAATTAAGTAATAACTTGCAAAGAGATAGAATGACAAAGCTGAAATCTTGATATCTGCAAGTGTGATACCTGATTACTTCATAGTGATAAACAAGATTTGGCTTCAGTTGGCTGTAGGGTGGTGTGATGCTGATCTTCCAACATACGAAAAGGTACTTTTCTACCTTTATTTAAATATTAAGAGCTCTCAAGTATTCATATTAAGTGAGGTAGGCATAAATAGAGATATGAGAAGTCTGTTTATGCAGAAAGCTGAAAAAGAAGCCTCAGAGCCACTGCTGAGTAACCTGGATTATGTCTGTGGCATTGTATTAATGCACTGAGATGTTTTGCTTTATGTTGGGTTTCTGTAAGGTAAAGTGTTTATGTTGCAAAAATGAATACTGTGTAGAACTGAAATTTACTTAATTGGATATTTACAAATATCAAAAGGTCTGAAAAAATAAACAGCAATAGGAATACAATGCTAGCTGTGAAGTTTTCCTAATTCTTCATGCAGTAAGTGTGGGTTGTTTTTTTTTTTAAAATATTTACATCTGTTTTTCAGGAGAAACTGTAGAAGGCCTTCGAGAGAGCGATTATCTTCTGATTCATTCATGTCGGCAGTGGACGACAATTACAGCTCACAGTCTGGAGGAGGGTCACTACGTCATAGGGCCAAAGATAGAAATCCCTGTACATTATGCAGGTAAAGCTATTGTTGACCTGAAATACAAATTCAAAGAAAATGAATTGCCTACCACTTACAGTGATCACTTTATTTGACAGAGAAGCTAAGCGTCTGATGCTCATGTCTGTGACTTAACTTTTTAACAACGTTACAGAGCGCAAGAGATGCTAACTTGCCCCCAGGGCTACTAAATACATGTATTTCATTGGGAAGCACATTGACAGAACACGTAGCTATGTAGAAGAATTGGTTTCAATTTGAGTATAACAAATTGCTTCTCATCTGTGAACATGGTGACAAAAGTGTGAAAGTTTGAAAACACCTTGAAACGTTGGGTCAAAGCTGGAATTGATTTTACACTTCATTGCATACTCAAGCTGGAGGGGATTTTTTTTTATTATTTCCATGTTATAAGCCAGGGACCCTTCATATTTATGCATTACTGCAGTTTTACACTAATGCTCCTTGGTAGTTCCCTGTCACTGTCTGCCTTTTTGGATGATGCAGTAATACTGTTGTTCCAAGTAGATATGATGCAACTAACCCGTATTTATTTTATGTTTTCAAATTGTTTTTCATTTCCTAGGAAATTATTTTTAATACTGTTTCCCATTGCTTAATGTCCTTATTCAGAAGCTGAGTAGAACAATACTATAGGAGTGGGAAGTGCTTATCTCACTGCAGTAGATAGAAAAACTTTAAAAGGTGGAAAGCGTGAACTGAAAGAGCCGTGGCTACAAAGCAAAGATGTGGGCTGAGTGTTTTATGTGGTCTTCTGTATAGCCAATTGTCAATTGAGTAATCTACTTCACTTTCTTACAGTCTCCTTTAAAATGCTGGTGCAAAGAGGGTGTGCTGAGTTCAAGAGATGACTGAGACGTTTTGTTTCAATCACACCAGTGCTGCAACTGCAGTGATGCACCCTATTTCAGTGGTGAATTTACACAAATTACCTTCTTATGTACTATTTCTCCTTGGAGTTCACTTCTGGAAGGTTAATTTTTTGAAGACTTGTTTAAAAACTTTGGTGTAATGGCATAATGTCATAATATATGTGGCTTTAAACCTCTCTAATTGAAACTTTCTTACTATAAACAATTTCTAGTGCCTGTGCTTAGTAACATCAATTTATTTATTTATTTATTCACCTTCTGGCTGCTTAAGCTTCAGTGCTGTGGGCAGATAAACACTTCACTTCCTTCAAACTGAATGGTGCGTTTTAAAATCCTCACTGTGATTCCTGGAAGAAGGAGAACAGAAAATAAACTAGTTATTTGCATGCAAGAAGATTGGATTGTAAGGGGTTTACTAAAGCTTGGTTCTTAAAGAAATTAACAAAGATCTGCTAAGCAGGATTTCCTGACTCTTCATGCTTCCATTCATTCATAGCTTAAATTCACAGATACCAGCAAAAATCAAAATCTGTCCCCTTAGATATTGCAAAAGTATCAATGTGTTTTTCTCCCTGGCTTGTGTTGATGCAGGAAAAGAGTGTATCTTTAGTTGGCAGAACATGTTTTGCTGTCAAACCTTCTCCAAAAAGTTCCCTGCCATAAACCCCTCGTTAAAGAGATGAAAATACAGGAAAGTTCAGAAACCATTAGGTTTTGTTTTTAGAGGAGGGATTTTACGTCCTCATAGGCAAATATTTGTAAACTGTATAAATTTTGCGTTATAGGGCTGACCTTTTGCATGCTTTAAACTTCTGTCGAGTAAGACACGTATTATGAACACACAGCTGACGTTACTGCTTATACTGCCTGCCAGAATGACTCCTAGACATTGAACAAAAGAGTTCATTAAAATTACTTTAATGACTTTCCAGGTTTGTTTCTGCTTTAATGGAATAACTTCTTTTTTTTTTTTTCTTTTCCCTTTTCCTTCCTAGCAGAATTTTAATGTAGCAGATTGCAGCATTATTTTGGTTGCAACAGTTGAGCAGGAAGGGAAGTTGAAACTGATGTTATTCTCCTATTATGGGCTTACGTACCACAAAGTCATCACTCACATATATAAATACGAGTATGAAGTAAATTGTATTTTGCTACTTGCTAAATCAGCTTTTGATACACTTATTAAACCTAAATACAATAAAATGTTATTAAAGAAGGAAAATGCCATATTTTACATTTAAGTGAAATCTCATCAATAGAACCTGAGTTCTGCAGTCCTCAGGATGGTCCTTTTCCTACTGGGAAACTGCTGCGCTGGTTGTTTCTCTTGGGGGTGGCTGACATGGTTAATTTTTGCTGTTTCTGTCAAAGAACAGTCGTATATGACAGCTGTTAGTCTAACCATTCTCTCTTGAATACTCTTTCCAGTCTGCTTCTCTTTAAAGTTAATGTAGCATCGAGTTCAATTTTCATGTAATTAAAATCAAATCGCTAATGTGTTTCTGGCTTCTAAAACAAAAGAGGTCTTCACGTGCATATAGAATGGAAAGCAGATTAAAATTACTGTCCTGATAGTGCCCTGTCTTGGTGTGAGAGAGTGGACTTCACAAGAGTCCAAGGTAAACCATCATAAGAGAAGGACCTTGCTTTGGTGTCCTTTGCTTTCCTCAGGTACCTGTAATTCACATTTGATACTTCGAGCAAGGTCTTAACAGCTTTTTGTCTGAACTAGTTTTATGCGTTCCTGGTACTATGATATCCTTACTACTAAATTTCTACTCTGAAAGGGAGTGTGTATCATCTATACCCTCCAGCTGATGACAAATGTTACAGCTAGTTTTGGCTTAGGCAGTGCTGTCATCTTTAGCTTGATAAATGTTTCCGTCAGTAGTCTCTGGAAAATGCTGGTTTATGATCTGAATGTGGAAGGTACAGGGCATGTCGGTATCTTGCAGAATTAGCCTTCACTGTGCTGCTGCTTGTCAAGTGGTCCGCCTCTTGTTCCTCTGTGCAGAGGTAGCTGTGTGGGAAGATTTGTCCCAGGGGTGTTGATGACGGTATCTCAAATGTATTCTGTGATAACTGAAAGCGACTGAAGCCACCGTCTAGTGATTTGAACACCGTGGCCCTTGGGTGTGGTCTGACCCTTCATGTGTGACCTTCCAGGTATATATAGCTCAAAACTATCAAAAGCATTTTCAAGGATCCATCAGCTCAAGCTGCAGAGGTCTTCTGCTCTGACTCTAAAGAGTCCAAGTTCAGTCTGTTGTAAATGCCTCTGCTACGTAGCTACAGTTCCTTTTGTGTGCAGATAACTGATGTGAAAGTTCCGTGGAGCTGGATGTGGTTACTTAAAACCTCCCATATGAAAAAAGCAGCACAGAGGGCTGTGGAGTGACCCATGTGTGCCTGCGTATACTCACCTGCACAATGTAGTCTTCTTTTTCGAAGGCTGTGCTAGTATTAGTGAGTATATGCCATGAAAGAAAGAATGCTTTGGGATGGGTTGGTGTCATGGCAGCATCTGGGTAATTTTGCCCCAAATACTCACTCCCACATTAATGAAATCATAACAGGACTGTTACTGTTCTTTTTTAAGGCCTTATCTCTGTTGTTGCAACTGATGGTTCATTTGCTGTCCTGTTCTGCCCGTTAGAGGTTTTTTCTTTCAAGAGCAAAGCTGTTCCCTTGAGATGATGTTTAAAAAATTTAAAAAAAATAAAAAAAAAATAAAATCCAAACCCCTACCATTTCCTTTTGTTTAAGCTTCTACTCAGCTTTGTCCAGGGTTTGGAGGGAATACCTCTTGCATCAGTGCTGCCATCTGTGTGCTCATAGGAGGCAACTAATGAAGAAAATACTTTTAATAAGACATTAGAAAGTAACACCCTATTGCAGGGTGTGCCACACTAACACATCCGGGGTGTGAACTCACTCCTCTCCACCACATAGTGAAGGTGTGCAGTTGCTAATACAGAGTAATCGCTGGTGCCCTGTCTACTTGCTTACCTAAGTGTGCTGATAGCTTTCTTAATGTCTTTTAAATGATGAAATATAAAACCTTGTCATGTGAACCTTCCCCAGGTGGGGCGACGGGTGGGAATGAGTCAGAAGTCCCTTCTCTAGAGTTAGAACAAGTGTACAACAAATGTCCTACTGAAACCTGTTTCTACTGGTTTGATTTGTTAATCATGGAGCAGTGCCTGATGGGCCTGTTCCTCGTTGCGTCCTGCTAACGTGGAGGAAGACGCTCTCTGCAGGTCTTCTCAAGAGTGAACTTGCCTTTGCAACGGTGGAGCAGGAGAGCTCCCTGAGATTTTGCAATGTGCAGCTGCAGAAGTTTCTCGTGTCCAAAGGTGTGTCTGCATCTGAGGTGCAATTTTATAGCCCCTCTGGGATAGTCAGACCTGGGACACTGAGGGAGGAGAGTGTTGAGGGAGGAGAGTGTTGAGGGAGGAGCGTGAGTTAGGCATCTCCTAGTTGTCTTGAGATGGTTACAGCAGGTGCTCTTGCTCAGTGCCCACCCTGAACCTGTTTTATCTGAGATCTGGAAGAGCTTGAATGTTGACTTTGGTGATACTGAGCACTCTTAGATGTTTATAGTATGTTAGGTCTTCTGTTAAGTATGCTATATGGCTCTCTTCATGGCCCTGCAGAGAAGAGCAAACGTTAGACGGCCAAACGTCCTTTGCTTGATGACTTTATGGTATCTACTACCAACTTGTATTATTTCAAGGACAGAGGGGTGCTTCCTTGTTTAACATTTAGTTTAGTCTCTTCACTCCCTCAAGTGCATTTTAATGCTGTCTGCTGGTCAAGGAAGGTGGTGTTGGACAAAGAGCCCTTTCTCTGGGGCTCTCATCCCTGGGAACAGTGGGTGGTGTCAGGGAGAGCTATGCCTGTTCCTCTGTGTAAGTGGGGCGGTACAGCTCAGATGGGGTAATTTTTAAGTTCAAAGAGGTAGGGAGATCTAAGACAGGGAAGGACCCTGCTTTGGAGTAGGGAACTTACTTAGGTGAGTCCTTTCCAGCCAACAGGTACACCACTCCATGATATGAAATGTGGGTTTTTTTTTTCATTTTAATTAGTGTTTTGCTTTGAACTTAACCCGGCACCCAACTATCACATAGTTCTCCTGGGGCTTTTGCACTGTACAACTCTATGTAACTTCTAAAGAACAGGGCCCGAATGCAGTGCTTCTGAGAGAGGCAGGCTGCCATGTGTCTGTGGGCTGGTAAGCGATTAATAAATGTATGTCCTCAGAAGAAAACCGAGAAAAAAAAACAACCCACCTGTTTAACACCCCCGTACCCAAGTTTTGTTTAGTGGTGTTTTTTTTTCATGAACAAGGTTGTATGATCTGAAAAGCAGTCGGAGGTTTGAAACCTCTTCTTCACAGGTACTGCTAATAAAAGCATTGCCACAAGCATATAGCCCTCATGCTTTTAAAAGAGAAATATGACTTCTGTGGCTCTGAATACTTGACTCTTCTACCCATAAACAAATAGAAGAAAGTCTATTTGGTATTCATTTAGAAGGCTGATTGTAGAGTAGTGCCTGGGTATTGCAGAGTAAGAGGGCACTCGTTTTCGTGAGCAGTGCATGCCTCTTCAGCTGTAAGTCTGAGGTAGTCATGTCTGAAACACTTGTTATTGCCCATATAGCATCACTTCATGCTTTTCTGTCAGGGAAATGATTATGCCTTAAAATATATTTATCTACTTGTTTTTAGTTTAATTGCTACTGCCTTTTTTCCCACCAAAGACTGAGTTTTTCTATTGTAGGCAATCATAGCTTTTTAGTCTGGAAACTGTCTCCACATTCCTGGATTTTTCAAACCTGTCATCTTGAAATAGTGGATGAACTGTTCTTCCATACGTGAGGAAATATCTTCTTTTTTTTTTTTTTCCTTCAGAGAGTTACCTTCAGCAATTTTAGTTGCTGTCAGACTTCCCCATGGTCCTATCTGTTTGTTATTCTGCTTTCTGTGCCTGTTTAAATTTTGGCAAATGCCTCTCGATACAGTGCAGCATTAAATCCACATGATCAAAATGCAGGCACTGAAGTTGCTGGCAAAAATTGCTTATTTCTTTTGCACCTGTGGGTGCATGTGTTATTCCTCTTCCTTCATCTCCCCCCATTAGCCAGTCTGGTGAAGTAGCAGCTTTTTACCAAAGTTTAATGACATATTCCCCTTTTGTCTGACCACCTGTACTGGAGAATCTCTTATACCTTGCAATTTGTTTTACACCTACTAAGGAATACATGCATATGTTGTCTAATTATTTTTTTCCTGTTTGCTTGCTTGCTTAATTGATTTTTGATTGAGCAGTTTGTCCTGAGCCCAAAGAGTTTGTTCTGAGTGTATACGGTACTTGCTTTCTGGTATCTTGTGCTGGCAGCATCCCAGAATGCAAGCTATGGATCAGAAATACCTTTTCAGTGTAGGAAGATGGTTCAAATTTAGCTTCTAGTGAAATGACGGTGTGCAATTCTTCATCAGGTTGCACTGCTGAGAATCTTTCACTCTCAACTTCATCTCTCTGGAGTCAGCCAGACTTTTTTGCAGTGTCTAGTTTCCTTAAAGTTATCTTTCTCATAAATTAGTCAGTGGATCATGAGTTTGCTTCTCTCTTTGTATATATGCAACCTTATGTCTGTGAGAGAGTTCTGGAGTCACCTACATAATTTGTAGAATTTGCTTGACATTCGGTTTGGTGGCTGGGTATATCAAAGTTTGTATTCAGCCCTCTGGTGAAACCCCATTCAACTCTGGTTTAGTTCCCATCCACCTTGCAGTTTTGCTGCCTGGCCCAGCTGCGACGTCTGAAACTGCTGTAGAGTCCGCAGCTCTCAAAGGCTGCTGCTCTTTGATGTAATGAGAACAGTAGGGTTAGATCCCAGGGTAGTATTATTCCAATTAATGGAGGAAGAGTCTGATTTTGTCCCAGAAGTTCATCAAGGAAAATATCTGCATTTTCTGTCTTGCTTTCCAACCTGGAACAAGAGCTTGTGGTTTGTAGACACCAGTTTATACTATAAAATTTGTTTAGTTTCATGAGATTTGCTTAGTGCCTTAAAGGAAACAAAATCTTGTGATGATACTGATATTTTTCAATAGTATCTCAGTGAGGTACTAGGTGGAAAGAGGCATATGCTTTTACATACACCTGTCTTGCTCTCCCCTGCTTTGACTTCAGCACGAGTATAATCTTACCCTTGTTTAAAAAAAAACTCAAATTTGCCTCAGCATTGAACTCTGTGTTTTATTTGTGAGAAGGGAAAGGGAGTAGGAGGAGAGAGGGGAAACTTGCAGCTTTTACAACTGATGATTCAAAATATCACATGTTCCTCTCAGACTTCCACAGTTCTTGGCTATTAAGTCTGCAAACTTGCAACTTGCTGAAATTCAGCTGTGACCTTATAAGCATTCACTGTAAGGTTGTTTTGTTTTGTTTGCTTGTTTCAGATCTCTGTGGGCAGCAAAGAAGCTGATCGGAGTTGCATCAATTAGGAAAAAGCTCTAGAGGCTTGTACAAAGGAAATTAACTGGGGAGGATGACTTTTTGAAATATTGCAGTTGAGGGAAGGGTAGAACGGCAGCCAGGAAGCTGGGTCCCAGAAGGCTGGGAGATGGGCTAAATCACACAGGATTTGCTTGGCATTGCTTGAATTACTTTGCCTTCGCTCTTGGCTGGTACAGTGGAGCGCTGGGCTCATTTGCATGATGCTAGAAAGACTTAAGTGCTTGGGAGAAGGGCCTTAAAAGCTGCCTAACTTAACCACTAGGAAGCTGAGAGGAAAAGGCTGATCCCCACTGGGAGTTTGAGGTGTATTTAGGGCTGTGCTTGAGGTTCTGGTCCGATCCCATGTTTCTGACCACTAGCTACAAGGAAACTGGGAATGTGGCTCCTGAGTTCCCCAGAGGAAGCTGCTTTCCTATTTCATGACGTGTAACTTAAGGATTTAAAAGGGAGGAGATGCAGGAACGCTACAGCCTACCCAGTTGGTAAGCTCCTGCCAGTGAGGTTGGGGTAGACAAGCTGCCTCTTTTTAGGCCCTGAATGAGGCATGAATTAAGTCTGAAGCTGCTTCACCCTTTCCCACCCTAAAGTAGATGTTCAAGCAGGTAGAAAAGCATACAGTTGAAAAACTTTAAGGGTAGTTAGAAGGTCAAAGACGGTCTGTTGGCCTGTAATCTGTAATTCCAAGTCTGAAGCTTCACACCCGTTTTCCTAAAGTAGGAATTTTGGAACTCTACAGATTTAACACCACCCATCTGGCCTGAAGTTGACCCTTGATGGGAGCAGAGAAAAAAAGAGAAAGCAGTTGTAAAGGCGATGATCACTGTTTAATCAGTAAAAAGATATATGCTCTCCCTTCTGTACAAACCTTGAGGAAGAATTTTTGTAAAATCTGTTTGAGCTGAAAAGTGGTATGTTTTGAGTTGATAGTTCATATGGATGATGATGCCTTTTGTTAGTCTCTTGCTTAACTCTGGTGCATGAAGCTGGGGTTTGTGTTTTCATATGAACAGAGTAGCAAGTGGAGAAGAAAGCAAGCACGTGTCACTGCTATGAAATCTTTACAACAAATGATGCAGTCACCAATTTGACTATCCCATGACTCTTACTCTTTCCTGGATTGTAGTGCATGCTAGTTGCAGATAAAGATTTTTGCAGAGAAGTACGGCCCTTAATGCTTAGGGGATTTGGGTATGGTTTACTGCATATTTAAAAAAAAAAAAACAACAAACATTTGGCTGTCTCTTCTGCCTTTGGTTTCAGTTTGTCTCAATTTTGTCCCCTCTTTTTCCTTTGGCAATGTTCTGACTTGTTATATGGGAATTTGAGAGAGAAGAAATTGCCATGAGCTTCCTATGATTAGTCTAAGAAATCTCTTTTAGACTGACTGTCCCTTTTGTTTCTTGGGGCTGGAGGGGGAACTGTTACAACTGAGCTCACATGGTAAACAAGCAAGGCAAAAATTATGAATGTCTTTCCCTTCTGTAAATACACAACCCAGCTGGCAGGAATGTAGAGCAGGGTTTTTGATAGGTCATGTGTGTTTGGGGAGGGAGCTGCAGAGAAATCTGTCGCACAGCATGATGTCATCTTGTGAATTTTTGGATGCCCAAACAGACTTTTTGTTTTTTTCCCTGGAGCCAGTGTTTGCCGCTCAAAACAGGCGATAGGAAGTGCGGTAGGAATTCTTTGGTCAGCATCCTCCCCATGGAAACCAGCACAGTTCACGTCTGGGAACGAGAGCCGGTCACGTCAGTGATGCCTATTAAAGCAACTGACATCACGGATGTCTTAAGCTTTGACTGCACTACTGTACCAATTGGTGCCAATAGGAAAATAAAACCATGCTATTTAAGTCATGTATAACTCTGTTTATACGGAGAATGTAATTTGTGTGTTTAATTTAGCCTGTCATCCAAGACAGTAATTCTGCTGTGTCAGGGAAAGGCACTTCTGTGAGATTTGAAACTTCGAGGAGTGGAAAAACTGGCTTTTTTTTCTTCTCTGTCGTGAGCTGTTGTGCAGAGATATTCTGTTCTTAGTTGGCAGAGATTAACTTGTTTGAGTGTGTGTGTGTGGGGGGGAGGCAGTTAACACTAATAGCAAAGGTGACCATTGTTAACTGGATGGGAGAAACACGGGTATTTAACTTCTCATTCTGAAGGACCTAAGCGTTAGTAGGAAACTGAAGCCTGTACTTATTTCCCTCACAGCTTTTATGTACAGACCTGAAGCTCTGTTTTTTTCACTCGTTCCCTTTACTGCAGGTGAGACTCAACACTTCTTTTGAACCAGAGCGTGCACTTTGATCCCAAAGGTGGACAGAATGAGGGCAAAGAAGGAAATACAGTGTACATGTGTATACTGTATGGGGGCTTTCCTCAAACTAGGAATGCCTGCCTGGTAAGCCACCTGTCACAAAATCTACAACACTGACAGATGCTACCGTCATCTTGGGTGGTTGATAGCCTATGTAGAGTAAGAAAGACCTTTTAAATTTAAATGCTAAGGAGGTTATGTTTTTCATGGGAGTCACCTTCACAGCATGCTCTTTAAATATTTGTCACCGGTTCAACCTTTTCCGGTTCATCTCACATGAGTTCTGTATTGCAGGAGACTGGGAATAGCCAGCCAAGGCTGGCTGGCTGCATTTGAGTGGCTGAAATAATTCAAGCTGGCTGCATCTGTTCCTTGTTGCCTTGTTTCACGGTGCTCACCTGATCCCTTCTTTAGTGTTTGTGTGTGTGGACCAGCTCATCATGTGAAAGGTTCCATCTTTGTCATGATGGCTGCACGCATGCATGGAAAAGGAAGGGGGACATGTGATTAGGATGCATGATCACATCTGAAGGTTTCTGAAGGTCTTCATCAAAATGATAGGAAGTGCATTTGTTGTCTTCTGCCAGAAGAATAGGCTTGGTTGGGTTTTGTTTTGTTTTTAACCATTAATAGCCTTTTGAATATAGGCAAGTGTGAGATGTGTATCTATGGAGAAGAAAGAGTGTTCAGTAGGAAGTACTGATTAGGAAAAGCTGCCTCTGATAAAACGCTGCATGGGCCTCTCTGTTTCCAAACTCAAAGGCTGTGTAGGCCAAGTGGGACTCCCGTGAAGCTTGATGGGAAAAGTTAAACCTTGGTGAGAGGGATGGACAGGGTGGCTTGCATAATCCAGTTCTTTAGCTACTGTGTCCCTGCTAATTTAATTACTAGGGTTCAAAGTGTGTGTGGGGAATTAAGACATTTGCTACACAAATGGCATCACCAAAAAAAAAGAAGTAAAACAAAGTCGTGCTGTGTTTAAGATTCATGGGTCTGAGCTGAGAGATTCTTACCAATGTGACTTGGAAATCCAGAAGCAGCTGCTGGGAGGGGTGCATCCCTCAGAGTAGGTACAGGGGAAGAGCTACAGCATATCCCAGGGTGTGGGATGAGAAATACTCTGAGTAGGAATGAGAGTTGCAATGTGATAGTAAATCAGCTTTAGCCTTTTCTAGATGTTGTTGGGATGTTGGATGGGGGAAAGTCATTACCTGTAACTATTGGTGGTATCAGTTTTTTCCTGTGAAGTGCTTTCGAATCCTCCAGGAGGACAGTTGCTAGAGAATCATAATGTGTGAATTTAGACAAACTTTCTAACTGAAATTAATGGAGAACCTGAGTTTCACTTCAGACTGGTAGTGTCTCAAAACAGTATGTAAATAGAAGAGAGACTGACATTTATAATAAGATCTAGTACGCATATGTTGCTATCTGGAAAACTGCTTTATCTGATTCTAAAAAAGAGGCTGAGAGATGCACTTGAAATCCTAAGGGGTTGGGGCTGGTTGCTTGGTTGTTTTCTTTATTGTCAATTTGATTCCTGCTGACTGACCACTACCCCATGGCAGGAAGCGTATGAATGCCTGTTGGTTACCTGTGTTTGTCCACTGATGTGGTAGTACCCATGCTGCTAAAGTTACAGAGCATGGACCCGAAGGTCTGCAAGAGCTGTGCGAGATAGATGGTTGGGAGCAGATGTGCTTGTGCTGCCTCCCCAAACTGGAAGCACAGCACACAGACTTCTCAGTGGCAGACAAGTTTGGCTGATCTTGTCAGCTTATACTCCTGTAGTCATCCTGTTGGGTGTGGGAATGAGGAAGGGAAGTGTTAGGGCAGTAGAAAGGAGGGAGAGGAATGAGGGGGAGATGGTGGTGGAGAGGGGGAAGCAGGAGACAATAGCAGCAGCAGCCTGGGTGGCAGTGGAGGGCAGGAGCAGGAAGAGGTGGTGGGACTGGGGCTCCCCTGTGGGAGGCTGGGAAATGCCAGCCTCGCAAGGATGAGGTGCTCTGCCAGTCCCGCTTTGGCATCAGGGCTCTTGTTTCTAACCGGTAACTCACTCTGAGCACTGCGTGGTTCTCAATACTCTGATGCTTAGGAAAATTGCTGGTGCCATTTTAACAAAAAGTTGCTTTGCTAATCTGCATTTCTGGTTAAAACTCTAATGACTAGAATTAGTCTGTCTAGAAGAAAGAGACATATGGCAAGCAAATGGCTCTTTTTAATGAGCCTCCCACTCAGCAGTTGGCTGCTCATCCAGTTTGTGTGTGGCACAGTCTTAGAGCAGCATCTTATTGCCAGGAAAAAAAAAAATCCTGCAACCTTTTGGTGGGTTTTCTTTCAGGGAGAGGGGGAACAGATCATAATGTAAGTATTACAGAAAGACAAAGCCTCATGTTAGCTTCTTCAACAATTTGTTACCAAAACTATAAGAAAGTTTTCCAGAACCTAGTTTAGAAAGCTGGAAAGCACCCAGTTCTTTACCTCTCAATGGTGGTTGGGTACCATATGTACCTTTTTACAGCATGTGGTATTTTCTAATGATAAATAAAGTAAGTTACATTAATGCCTGACTTCTGAAAGTCGCAGTAGTCCAAAAGGTCACAGTAAGTGATTGCAGCTGGTCTACAAAATCCTATTAAAATTTATTTAATTAAATACTTGATGGAAAATACTGTACTTGGTAGCCAGTAGTGGGTCTGGAGGATTGATGGGACCATTGTTCCTGAACTGTATGTGCCACCAGTATGGGAGTATAAAATTTATGGTGGCCAGTCTTTGCTCTTAGTAACAGCTGTGTGACTGATCGAAGAGAAATCCATTGCCGAGGTGTAGCTGTGTAAGGAGTCATGCAAGTAAAAACATATTTATTTATGCCCAACTTCCTCATTCAGCCTTATGACTTCAGATGAACTTGTAGCAAGGTCAGGCTGTCCTTCAACACTTAGCCTTGCCTGCTGAAGAGTATTCTGTGCTACGGCAATGACTTGAATCTGATGTTGCTATTTGTTCTCATATTGGAGTTAGTTTGTGTACAGCAAACGGAGCAAACCTTGCTCTCCGTCATCCTGCTACTGATCCCCTCTGAAGCTGTGCTTCATCTGATGTGCAGTAGTGCCACTGTTCCTTCTAGCTGTGATTTCTAACACTTCTCCCTGCTGCACAGTGATTGTTTTGAAAGTCCGAAGTGCTTTCCCACCCTCTGCGTGCAGTTGGGACTACCCAGCCCACAGCTAAAGAGAGAGGGCTGCTTGCGCAGTCTTTGGCTTTGAGCACTGCCACCACATGGTGGTTTAGTTGGATCCTTTCTCACTGTAAGAAAGAGGGCTGGTTAAGTATTTTTACAAGAAAGAGAGGTGTAGTTCAAATCTGTTTCGGTGGGACTGCCTGCAAGAAGAGTGGGAGGTACTGGAGTTCACTGGGGTGTCTGCAGCAGCAGAGTCCACCTAACCCTTCACCTGTTACTATTTACTCTATCTTTAGTTGCCATGAATAAAATTCTTGTTGCTCTTTCGAAAGAGGGAGGGAAGCTATTAGAAGCAACGATTGTGCGCATCCAGCTCTTTTGATAAGATATGAACTAATAATTGCAACTTAAAATAACTTCTTCCAGTCCATCTTGTTAGCCACGCAATTGTTATCTAAGCAGCCCAGAAAGAGGGCTGTGCTGCTAGTCTGGGACACTACCAGGTCTTGTGTCTGACAAACTGGTTTGAAATCTGGGGACGAGCTTTTCAGCTGGCCAACACAGTCTGGGTGGTTGGGTTTTTTTTGTAGACTGTTAATCTGCAGTCTCGCAGGCTTTCTTCCAACCGTGTGTGTCTAGCAGCAACTCTTGTGAAGTTCGCGCTCCTCAGACCTTCTCTGGATGCACGCCAGCTGAGCCTGTACGTACAAACCACCTCTATGTCAAATTGCTGGTGACCGATTGTAGCAATACAATATGGAGGGGAGGAGGGGGAAGGCATTTGACTCTCTGTATTTTGCCAAGTCATATTATCATAGCAAGGTGTGAGTAATAGCCACTCTATATTTATACACAAATGCCAGATCTCACTTCGATTTGATTTTCAAGGTATCTGTATGCCAGAAAGCAGACTACTTCCAGATACCTCTTCTTTGTGTCCAAGAAGTAAAAACCATTCAGTGTGAGTGGGTTGAACATTTCTTGGGGGAAAATGTAGATATATTTTTAAGGAAGTTGTGCTCTGATGAGCAAATAACTAAAAAGAACAGCGCAGGAAAATTGCTACCTAATTTTACTGACGTGGCTGAGCTAAACTGTGCTCTTTGCTGTTGGGATGCATGTAGGGGGATTTTTAAGTGATTTATTATTTTTTTAAATGTAGCTTTTCCATTGTAAAGCATACACACTTTTGTAGCATGGTGAATTAAACAGGATCGAGCAGGGATTGGTAGGTCCTGCCAACTGTACAGTAAGTGGAAGGAAGTTTTTGCAGCGACTGATCCTTTCCTATCCAGGAATAAACTAGTGAGGTATCTAGTTTAATTCCGTTGGCTTAAATTCATCTGAAAACAGGTAGGGTAAATGTAATGCAACCAAAAAGCAGGCTTTTTAATTTTCCGTATCTCTGGTTACTTGAAAAATAGCCGAAAGAATTCTCTTTCATAGGCAATTTTCAACAAAACTACGGTGCCTTTGACGCTTGGAGCTAAATGAAGTACTGAAATACATGAATGTCACAAATTTTAAGAACATAGAATAAAGTTAACTAGTGTGCTTGAGGGAGATGGGAAAAGAAGTCTGGGATGCTGTGAAATTCCTGTATGACAAATTGACACAGCTTGTATACATCTGAGTGGGTGTGCGAGGAAGCTGGTGTTTCCATTAGAAGGCGTCTGGAAAAGAAGGTTGCAGGCAGCCCTTTCCATTTTGAAAAAGCTCTAAAGGGAGTCCTAGAGTTAGAAACCTAGTAAGTGTTTAAGGCCTAGGAAAATCAAATTTCTCTTCCTCAAATTTTGAAAACAAAACCACTAAATGAACGCTTCTGCGAGGATTGCTCTGCCCAAATCAATAGCACAAAGCATCTGCTGCCTTGTTTAATACCAGGCTACCTTTTTTAGCTTTAAATGCCTGTTGTGCTCATAAGCTGCTATGATGGATAAGAGCTGTACTGCATATAAATAGGGACCTTCACTTTGAAGGTCCTATATCATAGGAGCCATATGTGTGCTTTATGTGCGTATTTCTAGTGTTTGCTGTTGTATGTGGTGATGACGGGAATTGATTGTTTTTCATAGTTCAGTTACTGGTCCAGTCACAGTGACCTTTAGGTAAATTTATAAAATAAAGTGGAGGAGAAAATAAGCATTACTGCCTGGGGCCTCACCTTGAGCTACAGGAAGTCTTCCTCTTCCAAATCTGAATTGAAAGTTTCAGCTGCTGCATTTTGAAAGGCATCACTTGAGTAATACTTGATCGTGTTTAGTTGGATCCCTTTAAAGCAAACTCTCTTTTTAAAGGCTGATTTAGTTGTTTGTAAAGCTCAAAACCTTGTGTGGATAGCTAGTTGGAAAACTAAAATGCAGGACCTGGTTGGTTAGCATTTGCCCTAGGCTTCAGTATCATTGACTTCAAAAGAAGTCAACAATAGAAACGGCTTGGGCTGGTTTTGGCAGATGAGGCTTTTTGTTTCTTGTTTTCCGTAGTTGGAGGGATGATCTTGGGAATGGAGACAGAATACTTCAACTAGCATTGCTATAAATATTAGTCTCCCCTCCAGGAATTCTCTGTACTAAACAAATAAACAAACAAAACTGTTAAAAAAAAAAAATCTTTTATGTGAGGAACCATTAAAATGAATGCAAACACTCTCTTACCTACGTCCTCACACAGTTTCTCTGAAATGGATTTAAAAATAAGTGTGTGTGTTATTTTCATACCTTTAGGGTCTGTTTGTGGTATGCAGCCACAACTCCATTTGCTGCGTGCTAGAACATGTTATATTGTGGCTTCTTAGGCCAGATAAGCATAATTGACTTGTGAAACTCAAAATTAACAAATGGTATAACTCAGAAATTTGTCTTGAATTATCATTTTTGTAGTTCCAGGGCTTAGTAACTCTCATCAGGTAATTCTTCACATTTAAAAAGCTCATCAGTCTTTCATCTTGGTAATTCCCCACTGGAGGAGAAAATTCTTCTTTCTCTGCTGTAGAAGGAGAGTGGTTATAGCACGTGGGTGATGTCAGAACTTTGGGGTATCATTTGGAATATGTGCAAACAGAAAGCATCAGGGAGGGGTTACATGAAACTCTTCTTACTGGCCTGTCAGGTCAGAGGAAAACTTTATACTATCTCTGTTGTAAATAATTTTGCAGAAGTACGTAACATTTCCTGAGCTGAGCCATGGATTATTTTTTTTTTTTTTTCAACTGAGTAATAAAAGCCCCACTAATTTCAGTGGGAGCAGAGCTAGATTACTGATAAGGGCTCTTGAGAAGAGCCTACTTCTGAGTATTTGAAAATGCTTGTATTCTCTGTTATTCTGCTGATACTGCCATAGTTCAAAAAGTGAGAACTAGAAGGAAGCAACGTGGGTGACTTCTAGCTGTTTGAACACAGTGCCCTGGATGAGAGGAGGCGGAGGCTACACATGGCAAGGTTTACGAATCTTAATCAGAAACAACTGAGATTCAAAAGCATGTTGCCTTAAACTTTGAAGCTTAATCTGGCGGCTATGAAAGAATGTCCATCTATATCCATATAGAAATAAATTATAGCTAAATCAGTTTAATGCCCAAGAGTGGTTAGAGCTAATGCAGATATGAGGATGCTTATATTTGTTTAGCTGATTCCATATCAAATGTAGTTCAGATGTAATGGCAGCAACAACAACAAAAATGTGATTCCATATTAAATGTAGTTTGGTTGCAATAGCAGCAATGACAAAAATATGTGCCTGCAAACTCAGGGTGTGTGAGTAAAGTTATTCATTTTAAATGCAGTAAATTACTCACTTTGAACCACCCACACCAATGGCTTTATGGGTGTTGCGTTCTGGAGCACCAAATCTAGGTTTCTTACTCTTAGCTGCTATGGCTCAGAAACATTGTAGGACTGAAGAACAGTATAAATGTGTTTTCCACTGAAAAGAGCAGGTGCAAGAGCATATACAAAGGACTTGTATTATTTAATAAGAGCACCTCTTCTTGTAAGGGTTGGGCTGCAGACTGTTTGAACCATATCCAATCAAATATTTGGAAACAGATGCACTCAACTGTTGTTTCTCCTCTCTTCCCTTCCAGTGGGTACAATTGCACATATTAAAACTAGCTGATAAAGATTAATTCTGTATCATGTTTTAGTTAAAAAAAAAAAAAAAAAAAAGAGAGAGGAAAAAAACCCACCCCCAAACTGTTGCTTTCCATAAGTAGTCCGATCTGCTTGTTTTCACAGCCATGTAAATTTACAGAATTTTTCATTGTCAACAGAACGTATACAATTCAGAAGTCAATAACACAGTAAATGTAAACAATACTGTAGGATTTTACATGTACATCTTTCAATCTGGTGGTAGATGTTTTGGTGGAGTTTTTTGTGAAAAAGTCTTTTACAGACTTTTCTACATGGGAGTTATCACTTAAGATTTGTGGGGACATAATAATGACAATGTTTGACTATTCCAGAACGTCTGGCTAATAGAGATGACAAAATTTTGTCTGCAAACAGTTAAAGATGCAAGAGTTTAGACCAACATGGAAATCAAACTTTGGGTGTCGACACCAGTATTCTTTTAAATAGTGTAAACAACTAGACAGATTATTCTTAGCAATGATTTACAAACCCACCAGAGATTTGATTGCATCCAGATTATAATGCAACGTTTCCCTCTGAGCTGCAAAGTCAGAGCTTTTTGTCAATAGAGGTTGTTGTTGCCACTATTTTTTTGCTGTCCTTTTGAGCCTTTGTGTGGTATCACCTTAATGTTTTTGCCTGCTCAACAATCTCATATTAACTAGCACAAAATCAAAGTAAACACGTGAAGAACAACCGAGAGATTGCTAAACTCCTATAGGGATTTGGTAAATTCCCCTAAAAGAAAGCAAGCAAGAAAGCATTTCTTTTGTGCTTGGCAAATCCTTTTATTGGATTTTTTCCCCTTATGCTATCAGATTGTTTTATCTGTCTATTTATTTATTTATTTACTTCTTTTTTTCCCTGCAGATGTATTGGCTTCAGGCATTGGCGACTGACCCGAGTTATATTTGTGGAGTCGGTGTCTGTATTGTATTGATTGTGCTATTCCTAAATATAGCAAAGTCACTTTTAGACTGTTTTCTCCCTCTTGTTTTGCAGTCGTTCAGAGATGTATGTTCTTCTGTGAGCTATTAAGCACCACTATCCTGCAACTTCAGTACCTTAGTGTTTAGGTTTTGAGTAGAAGCTTTCTGATCTTGAGAACTGTAAGAAGCAGTAGTTTAAAAATATTTTTATGCTGTAATTGACTAGCAGAATTTTTTAATGATCTTTTTGAATAGCTGTTAACTGTGAGAGTAGATGTCAGGTGATTTTAAAAAAACTAAACATTTCCCTCTTTCATTGTGCAGTTAGCAAGACCATATATTATTTGGCAAAGGTCATTATTGCTTTTCTAAAAAGTTACTGGTATATGGTCTTAAAGGCTGCTGTGTATTAGAATAAATCTTGCTTAGGTCCAAAATGTTGGCAATAGGTTTTCTGTGGTTTGTTCAGTTCCCTAAAGCTTTCCAGTAAAAGACTACTTGTTGTAGTCTTGCAGGATAAGACAGTGGGGCTGTCCTGGTTGTTCTTTGGGAGATGAATTGCTTTCCTGAGTATGAACATGCCATTGGAGGTTTTGTTCTGAATGTGTCTCAACAACTGGGCCCAGCTGGGAGAAAAAGAACTTCCCAGGTGAAGCAGAAAGGTGGACGAGACTGAAGTTCCCCAGGCTGGACACATAGCGAGAGTCATAACCCGTGACTACATAAGCTGCTCCTCTAAGATGAGAGACTTGATATTTTTGTATACCAGATGGTGCAGGCTGAGACAATGTAAGATGAGGAGGAATTTCTGACTCGAGGCTGAAGGATTCATGTGGGCTTGTGCTACAGAGATGCTGAATTAAGGATAGTAAGTGAACTAGCCTGATCTGGAACAGAAACCAGCTTTAAAAGTCCTTGCTGTCTGGCTAGAGAGGAATATTTGTGAGAACAGTTGCAATTTGGCACTGAATTGCAGTGTATTCATGAACACAGATGCAAAGCTAGAAGAGCATCATGTAGCTGCAATGGAAAATGTCTGTCCAACCACTAACATCTCAAAAGCAGCAGCAGCTTTTGGTTACGTAGCACCAGAGTCTGAATCTCAGCTCCATTCATGTGCCCCAGCTGTGTCTCCACTCCATAGCTGTCCTGCGGGCCGGAGCATCATCTCCACAGAGGTGCTCCACCACTGGCATGTGGCCAGCAGTGGCCAAGTGGGACACTGCTGCCTCTGAGCAAAATGGGACACCTGTTACAAACTCTTCGCATGCTATTTCTGTTTGGTAAACAAAATGTAAAGCACTACAGGAAGTAGTAAAGACAATAATTTATAATCTTAAATTCATGACGTAATCAGAACGCTTACAAGAGGGGATTTTGTAACCGTCTTTCCTGTTTTATTAGTATTATCTTCTGTTGCAAAACTCTTCCTATTACCGGATCCGTTGTAGGTGTGTTTATTCTTTGGGGTTGGGACTTTTCTTTCATCCACAAATTGATCTGTTAATGTCTGGTATATTTGCGTTACACCCATTTTGCCATTTTTGAGTTCTTGAAAAGTTCTGGACTGCAATTTAACGTTTTCCTCTAACCATATAGTTTTAGAACTGGTCTAAGTCTGATTTATACGACATTCTTCTTTCAAAAGATCAACCAACCAGAATAGTCCATTTCCTCTAAAACTGCTTAATTCCATACCCTTTTCCAGTCCTTTCTTCACCCTGCTGAAGCTAACTGGTAAAAATCCCTTCATTAAAAGCCTTTGGTCTGTATGTTGAGTGCTTGCACATAAATGTGGATTTGACATAGCAGTTAGTTGCAGCCTGCTTTATGTCAAACATTGACAAAAGTTTTAATCAGGACTGAAATCTAGCTAACAAGAGCTTAAATCATACAGCTAAAATATATGAATGCAAATTTGTGAAGTGTTGCAGCCATGATATCTAAATGGTCCTTTAAAAAAATCAGTTGCTGATTTGTTGCCAGGTTTTTCTTGGGGAATTTTTTGTTTCTATTTCTTTAACAGAGGTGGGAAAGGTGCTTAGGCTGGATTTTTGTTTTTCCTCATCTCAGAACATAATACACTCAGAAGTACCAAAGTGTAATTCCAGCAACTTGTCTTCAAAAATGCAGTGTTTAAAAAATTCTAACCTTGTGGTGCAGAACATTATAGACACCCAGAAAAAAACGGTTTTGTAAGTTCAGAAACTTCTTACTTGAATTAAACTGTGACTGGTTTTAAGCTGTGTTTAGTGGCTACTTCCAAATTAAAACAATACTTGTACAAACTGGGCAGAACATGGAGCTATGAAACTACTTTTTACTATATGCCTCGTTTACACGTGGCTTACACGGTTGCAAGAAACGTGCTTCCACATGTTTGTATGTGTGTAAATGCACACAGTGATACCCATGATCAGTCAGCAGACAACAGCTCATTTTCTTACTTCTAATGCTTTTTAAAGAAAAGTATCTGTATCACATGTTTAGTTTCAAACTTGGTTTAACTAGTTAGAGAGCTTGACAATACTTTATTATTAGTCTTTGTAGAGCAGCTATAGTATCTTAATCATCATTCAGAAACAAATAGTCCTTGTGGTGAGAAACTTTCATCCCACTAAAGGCAAGCAACAGAGGAGAGGGGAAGGGGAGATGGAAGCAGAGTATAGGCAGAGTATATACATTTAGGGCTCTCTAGAGCTGCATGGATCTTATTCAAATATCTGTATGATATTTTTTATGTTTTTATGGTTTTTTTTTTGTTTTGTTTTGTTTTTTAAGCTGGCAACCTCTTCCGCAACTGAGTGATGCTTCCTGCCTCCCTTTCTTGGTAGGGAGCCTGCGTGTTCTGCCAGAAAGCAGCTGTCATTGACACAATCTGTTCTGTGCTCCGGCGTAGGCTGGCTGCTCAAAGGGGAGCTCTGTTGATTCTTACACATTAGGAGATTAGAGAGTGACTTCAACCTCCCTCGGTTATTAGGGCTTAAAGACCAGCTGCAGAATGAAATATTTGGAGCCTGTTTCACTAGCTTTCCGCGGTGAAGTGGGTCAGGGTAATGTGTTGAAGGAGTGTCTGCAGATGCTTACAGTGTATCATGGTAAATGTGAAGAGGGGGAAATTTGGGGGAAAATTTTTTTTGTTTATGAAATGGGATTTTTGGTGGTGTTTGTTTCTCTGCAGGAGGTGAAAGATGATAAGGTCCCTGTTTTTAAAACTGGTATGTGTATATATATTATATATGTGTATATGCATGTGCATATATAAAAATATATACACGTATATATACACACAGATCTATATATATATGAAACTGATTAGTAATTACTGCCACCTCCTTCAGTGACTCTTAGCAATTCAGACTTGTACGATGCTGCTGCTGAAGTCCAATTTCTTGTTACAGAGAACAGAAAAATAACAGGGTAGTAATGCCAAGCTTCCTTAACAGTAACAAGCAAAGGAAAAAAATATTTCTGCAAAACAATTAAGCCTGTTTGAAAGGTAATGAGCATCAGAATTACATGCCAAGGCATAGTTGCAAGGAGTTTGAGTTACAAGAGACACTTGTATGTGAGCTTAATTCTCTAAAATAAGCCTTAATTAATAAATGGCAGTACAGTGTGTTTTGCCATCTACTAAGTTGTCTCTGAGTCCTGTCTGAAATGTTTCCTCAGCACAACTTTGACAGAGCCAGTAGTGCTTACCCTGTTTGTATATAACTATTTTATTTAAGTTTCAGTGATTACTCTGCAGACAGTCTGGTATGAAAGTAACACCTTTTGGGGTATATTAATTCAATTTAACTGAAAGGAAGCATAGCGGAGGGATATAAGAACTGATTACCCTTTGGCATTTTTTCTGTTCCCAAAGCTGAATGAAGAAAGATTATTTCTGTGTAATCTTAAGTCATCCTTACATTTGCAGTGTATATAGTCTAAATTTAGGAGAATTTGTGATAAAGACATCTTTTATATGCTTAACACTTATGTTTTAGTGCAGAGAGAGCACAGTTTAACCCTACTAGTTAAACTACATTAATTTGAGAAGGTAATGCGAAAAATCAAACTTTAGTGTATATTTAGGGTTCTCCAGTGATCTTACAGGAAAGGCGATTGTATAAACTCTACTGCATTTATTCTGTTAGAAAAGCTGTTATAGACAATATGTGAATGACTCCCATTGTGGAAAAGGATGGAAAATTTATCAAAGAATGCAAATGGCTCAACAAAACCCAAGTCATCTGTTTAATTACAGCCTCATGTTCAAACGACAAAATGTGGCACTTTCTTGATTTCTTAAAGGAGATGAAGACCACTTCTTTAAGTTGTGAAATTGAAGTTTGTCACAATAATTCAGAAAATTCATCAGTTCCACAGACATTTCCGTGAACATTTCAGCTGTTCAACTTTGTTAGAGATCATGAGATCAAATCCTTCTCGCCTCTCTCCTACCCCATTCCCTCTCTTTTGTCTGTAAAGACTGTTTTGTTTGTATAGTTTCTTGGAACAAAATCCACTGACAGCAGTCTGTGCAGTAGATTTATTAAGCAAATACAGTAGCTCCTTCTGTAGCTTCCTTTCCTCTATCATGCCTGTGACCCTTGGAGTTTTTCCAAGATAATGTCAGTCTTATGCATGATAGCTGGATACATTAATTATGCTTATGTGGAACTGAGCATATTAGACTTCATTCATTCACTGCCACTCTTTGCAAATCTTGCCGAGTTAACTAGTTCCTAGAGGTGTTTGGTTCCAAAGCAGAAGGTTTTTAAGTTATGGCCTGTGGGATCACCTACTATTTGGTCTTTGGAGGACTAGCAGGATGATGACACTGTGCTGGTCCTTGTTTCCAACTTTTACCTAAAAGTTTGAAGTTAAAAATCAGGACTACCCCAGAGGCTGTCTCAGTACAGCAAACTTGTTACGTTGGTGGATAGACTTGTGCAGTTGGAGACGGTCCTTGTAGCTTCACTGGAGTGATTGGACCGCTTACCTACTGTTGAAGTTGTACAGGGTTCGCCTTTTAGCATTATGTCTTTGGCCCATCTGAACATTTTTTTCAGTGGAGAACCTGATACTTCTATGGCCAGTGTAAGCCTAATAACAAAAAAAAATAATCTTGCTTTTCACAATGGTGAATGTAATTCATAGGCCACTGATAGGTAGTAAATGTAGTTGATAGACCATTAAAAGCCATTGCTGCAGAGGGAACAAACTTGGAAATCTTCCTTTTTCCCCTTAAAACTCTCGTGTACTGAACTGTGTGTAGTCTTTAACGTATTTTCTCTAAGCCACTGCAGGAAAATATAAGGCAATTGGTAGAAAATGAAATGTGAAGCAAAAATTAAGGGTCACACCTCACTGATTAAATATACTTGAAACAAGTACTTTCTCTTTAAGTAATATGATGATCATCAACCCATCCTCAAGCCAATTAAAAGACATAGCTGTGGTACTTCTCGTCCTGTGGTGCTGTTGTAGGCGTGAGCTGCTCGGTGCTAGACAGTCCTGAAAATCTTCCCTAAAGGTGTCTATTGGGTATATTTTCACTTAGGGGCTGTATCGAAGTCAGAACTTAAATGAAAATAAGAGCTGAAATACTGATAGAGCTGGAGCAAAGCTGGCAATGCTAAATGTTGACCCCTCATGAGACGGTGAGAATAGGAAGCATGGCAGAAGTAGGAGGACAGAACCAGGTTTCAGTTACTAAATATGTTGATTACTGTCAGTTCTCTGCTACTCTGATTCTTCCCTAGTGGGTGAGTAGAACGTACAGGGTTCGCTTTTCTTTAGGTTATTTTTTTATATAAAAACTGTAGCTGCTGTGCAGGCTAAGTGTGCTTACGTCAAGCAAAAGACTGCTCTGGTCTAACTTAGATGATGAAACTGCTTTTTGTGAGGATTCTTGATTGCATATTGACTCAGTTATGCCTAGCTGATTGAGATGACATTGTACTGAATTAAAGTGCATTAATTTGCATATTAATTCCAGACTAATCAAGAATAGCTATAACTACCAAGTACCTGATTTTGTCATGTCATTACTCTAAGGCATAAACTTTCTGTAGTGTGTGTGTTACCTTTTACTTAACAAGAGTGGAGAAGGGTACATTTCCTAGTGCAGTTTTTCTGGAAACTTGATTTGAATGGAGTTTTTGCTTAAGGTGGTATTTGGGGCTAATGGATTTGCCTCATGATTTTAGAAGTACTACATGACAAATCAGAGTCTGTGGTGGATGTTGATTGCTATCAGTAAAAGGGATGGTTGGGCACCTGCCAAAACATTGTTAATCTAGCGTTTTCCAGGTGTGTTTTTGTTTGTGAATTCTCTTACTTTACTAAATGCTTCCTGAGGGCTTTCCTAGATATTCAGATGATGTCTGTAATCTTACAAATCAGTTTACAAACACATTTAATTAAAATCTGTGTAACGACCTAAGGTTTGTAGGTAATTATGACTGTCCTGCAGCAAATGAGACAGATGCCTGACAATATCTTATGGGTGGATAAACGTAAGTCGACTTGTTAAAACATCCAAAAGAAGCTTAAACTCACTGCTCGTCCTCTGTCTGAATTGAAACTAGAAGCTTATGGCTTACATGTGTTGCATCAGTTCACGGTCTGAGGCTGGAAATCCTGCACAGAGGAGCCAAACTGAGGAATACATCCCATAGTGTGTATTAACAGGAAAACTAGCTTTTGGTGGGTGGCCACTGCCTCCTTGGATGAGGTTAGGCGTTTTTGACCACCTTCTGTGATCACAGGAGAAACTCTGGCCCTAGGCATAGGGCTGAGACTTTCAGATGAAGGCTGAGGAGAGAGTTCCGGATGAAAATCACATTGGAGTGAACCTTGCCTGGTGGCGGTGGTAGAGACCTTACTGGAAGCCACAGCTGACCGACCGCCTCTTCCAAAGGGCGGTACAGGGTCTGCCTTGACAGGGGGTCTGTGTGGCCAGGTGGGAAGCCAGCCTGGCTCTGCATGGACAGTGCGCTCCTCCCTGGGAAGGGAAAGGATCGCTTGGGAGAAGATAGGAGCCTACACTTTTAAAATCTGGGAGCATAAACCTGAGCCACTTCCCTGCTTGAGACCGTTGGAGAGCTATGTCCTCCAATCGTGTCTATGGAAAACTGAAGTTGGTAATGCCTTCTGATTAAATGAACCCTTTTGTAGAAGTATCTCTTTGGCCTTTCTAAAAAGTGTAGGCTATTCCTCCTTTGCTGGTCACACAGAGGCCGGTGCAAAATCCTGTGGTGCCTGTGTCCAAAATGAGACCATCAGTGGGGGCTGGTTATCCTGGAAATCTTGATGGACTACAGAGCTGTTACTGGGACAGTCTGTGGCTGATCAAAAACCCAAACTTAATGGCCCAGGTGCCTTTTTCCAGTCCCTTGTTTCTGTGGAGGCTACATCTAGCTGGTGCGAAAATGCCAGTGGATGTTTGAGGTGTCAGAGGGCAGAAGGCCTTTGGCTAGCGCTCAGCAGTTTCAGTACTTTCTCTCTAAATCGAATAAATGACAGCTTTTTGCGTAGCAGTCCAAGCCCTGACTTTAAATCTTAGCTAAAGATCTAAAACCCGGATACCCTGGAACGGCTTATTTCTTGTTTCTCTGTGGAAAAAGTGAGGAAGAAGGAAAAATGCAGGCAGAGAGGGATGGTAGCTGTAGTGTTTGTAGGTATGTTGTTTCTCTGTGACAACAGGTTATGTAGGGAGACATAATATTTTTGTCAGACCAGCTGGAATTTCATAAGATACAGTTGGAAAAGGCAGGCAGGCTTTTGGGCACATGGTCCTTAGGGAGGAGGAACAGCTATTTTCACACTGCATGGGAGGGGTGAGACACATGGAGTCCTTGGCAGGAAGAAAAAAAAAAATGGAAGACTTGAGTATTGAAGTAGGAGGGCAAAACGCAGCTTGAGGTACAGCAGAAAATTATCTCAGCCCTGATCTCAGCCTTACAAGGGTGAGACTTTATACTTTGTTTTCTGTGTGACTGGGTATTGTTGTTACTCGATGGATAGCAGTGTGGAAAGAGCCCAGTTTAGTGCTCTGTGGACACCATGTTGCAGGTGGGCCTGCTGACTGGGTTTTTAGGCATGGAAGAGAGGCGCTGCCTGTAATCCCCCATCTAAGGAATGAACTATGAGGGAAGGATGTTGTAGGATCTGAAATCTGGTGGTTGTAGTGGAAAAATCCAGTGAAGATTTCTTAGAAATAACCAGTGTTTTTTTGTTTATACAGTTAAAATAGAGATTATTTTTTTTAATGGATTCTAATAGTATTTCAAAAAAACAACACCCAAAACAACTCATGTCTGTCTGTACTGTAATATGTCACTGGATTAGGATGTCCCTTCCTAACCTCTAATCTCAACCAGTTCTCCTTTAGAAAATTGAAGGTGCTTGTTTACTATGTAATTTTACACTTACCTGATTGAGAATGGGTTTAAGGGGACTTTTGTTCTGCAAGCTCTTCTCGAAAGAATTTATTTACTAGCTACCAAAAGAAAAAGGGTTCAGAGAGTGAGCTAGGTGCATGGTTTTATACTGCATGTGTTCACCATCTGTGATTAATCTGGATTAAAGAGGCCACACATGCAAGAATTTAATTTAGGCACTTTAACCATGTGAAAGACACTATTGGTGTCTTCTAATAGGTCTGAACTCAGAGCTGTTATAAGAAAATTTTGGTTCACTAAATAACATCCGGGTACTTTTACTTCTGATGTAATACAGATCCTAAACATTATAGTCACTATAAGCATTGGGTGGGCAGCAAGAAAGGCAAATATGATATACTAGGCATGCAGTAAATGATCAGTGTGTTAAGATGCCTTACACACATATAGAGCTCTCTGGTATATCTACATAGTGAAAAATACAGCAATGTATCTATGTAAGATAGCAAGCGATTGACCTTTCTAGATTTCTTTCATTAGTCTTTATTGGGAGTAGTAGATTTATAAGTATTTAAGCTTAGGCAGCATCCTGAAAAATCAGATGAGGCAAGAAGTTCTTAAAGATGCTCGTTGTTGTTGATGGTTAGGGGATAGAGGGGACCAATCACTTGATTTAAAAGAATATTGGCTGGTCATCTAGAAATATTTCTAGAGCTCAGAACACTTTCATATGCTGTTACCAGACAAGACTGTTGATGAAACTTATATAGTGTTTATTTTGGTATACTTAGTAAAATAACATTGCTTCCATAAACGACTTTGAAATCTTGGCTAAAGTTATGTTACTTTGATCCTACAGCTCAGAATGGGAAAATTATGTTTGTATTACAAAACACTGTGTAGTAAAATGTGGAAAAAATGTATTTGAAGGAAAGGATAAACTATGCTCATTGACAGAAAATGCAATTCATGTCTGTTGGTCTCATGTAAGACAGTAGCATCTTTCATTATGAATGAGGATGGTTTTAATGGTATTTACTACAGTTTAAAAGTACTTCCCTCCCCTGTCAGATTTGAATGTTGCTATAAAATGCAGTATTCGGAGATATTCAATAAAATCTACCTTAATTAGCAATTCAGAAATCAGTCAGGCAGAATCGTTTCTTAAATGATGTCACTTTCTAGAATCCAGAGGACTAGCACTATGTAACTACTAATACTTGAAAGCAGCTTTCAAGATTCAAGCTGGTTTAAGGATGGCCTCTGAACTCAGTGTACGAAGTACAGGAGTTGACTCACTTAAACTCCTTCATGCTACTCTGGTTTACAGTTTTTAAAAGAGAAATCCAGGGATTTTTATTTCTTTCTAGAAAGAAGGCTCTAGCCTGGCATATAGCAGCTTCCAGAACTTTTGCAGATATATGAGGCCAGGAAAATATTAATCATTACTCAGGAGGCATCATCAAGATGTCACATTCTGTAATTCTTAATTTTATGGCTCATTTCTGCCTTTTATGGTGTTACTTCACTGTTTATTTCTGTAGACTCTTACGTATTCTTAATGCTGCTTCTGACTTCTTCCTTAGGAGGGGAAAAAAAAAATGTTTTCCTGACACCTTTCAGGAGGAGGATATTCAACAGAAGCTTCTCTGTTTTCTTGGCTTCTTGGACTAATTTACTTTGAGGAATTCAAAGTCCATGTCAGAACTCTTAAGCATATCTTAGGAAGTGATGAGTAAAGACATAAATTTAATTGATTCAAGCAACAGATTGTTTCATTCACTACCAGTCTGTGTGTCCAACAGCATTTAGAAAACACAGGGATCTTTTTTCTTAATTTTAAGACTTCTACAGTTGTTTCATAGTGTTTGTTCATCTCTGTTCATTAGGAGCTATTGGAACCTAGGACACTCACACATATATATGCATAATATTGCTCCTACCCATTACTTCACATACTTAAAATGCTTCTTTTGACTCTTCCTCAACTCACTGCCCATCTTGCACTGCCCTCGCTGCTCTTGCACCTCAGCATCCCATTTGGAAAACTACTGTAGTGGTATTCAATACAAACATCATCTATTCTATCAAATGTTCTAACTCAGTGCAGTTTTGGAGTGCATATTATTTACAAGCATTTCCAAAACATGGAGAGTATATGCATGATGAAAACAGTTGGGTTTATATATAAGGAACAGAAGCTGTCTGAACTCAGGAATGTTTTAGAGGGTTGTAGCCTGAGTGCTCCCTTGCTGGGTTTTTATAGTCTTATTTCTATATTGCTACAAGGACAGAAATATCTGTGTGCAACTGAACACTTGCTTGTGATCATCGCAGGTGTCTCTTTTTGCTAATTGTGGTCCAGTTCTCTAAGATGTTCTACCTCACTGAAACTTTAAAGAATAGGACAAATAAAGAACACATTTCTTTTCCTGTTCTGTGTCACACTTGAGTTTATGTTTTTAAAATATTGTATTTGCCATCAATAGCTCTTTTCCCCTGTTTTTTTGATTGTGGGTTGTCGGGGTTTTTTTGTGATAGATTTTCTTTTTCCTGAACGAATAGCAAAGATATTGTCCATGCTGAGGTGGTATGTTGGAGGGTGGTTGGGGGTAATGCAGGAGAAGGCATTCCCTTTCACCTGTACAGAGAATTGAGATTCAACCAAGTAGTATTTATGGTCTGCATCTACCACTCAGCTATGCTTTTATTTATTAAGTGGCCTTCTGATATGTGTGAAAATCAACCATCCAAGCTACTGATGGTTGCAGATTGAAAATTGTTGACAGCTAAAAGGGATCCCACTTTAGAATGAGAGCATGAAAAAAAGTTAAAAGGCAGGCGTCAAGCACGTTGCTGGCAACAGACATCAAAGACCTTATTTTCAGCTGGATGTTTAGATGTGAAAAACAAATTTAGTAATAGTTTACTTCTGTTTATAAATCTGAACATGAGTCAACACTGTCATGATGTTGCCTCAAGGAAAGGGGAGGGGTGAAGTGTCTGAGAAGAAACTCTTAGTTTGTAGGATGATAAGGTTCTGCCCTCTCGGCTGTTGGTAAGACATCAGCTGAGCAGCATATTCACATTCGACACTGAACTTCAAGAAAAATGCAGGCAACTGAAAGTTCAGATTACAGCAGCAAGAATAATCAAGGTCTAGAAAACACAGCCTCTGAAGGAAACAGTTCTAGCAAGGGAGATTTAAATGAGTTATTCCAAGTATCACAAAAAACTTTTCTGAATGTGAGGTTGCTATATGTTGGCATGAATTGCCTAGACAGTTTCAGAAGTCTCTTATGTTGGAAGTTTTTAAGAACAGGTCAGATATTTTCCAGCATATGTTTAGAGATAATAAATTCACTGGAAGCAAGAGAGGGGAGGGAGGAGGGAACCTTTGGACATCTGCTTTTATTTTCTGTGAATTAAGAACTGAGATTGTATAAAGCTGCATTGATATCCATTCTTTCTCATCTGTGTTTTTTTTTAGTATTTTTATTAATGAATTAAAGGACTGGGAAACAGAAGGTCAGACAAGTAGTAAATGAAACCAAGTTACATACTGATCTATGTTAAAACAGTATTTATTTCAGTACAGACAGATATAAAAATTATATAGGTAGGAGCAAAGGAATATAAATTACATTTGTAGGATAATGGAACACTATTTTAAGAAGCACCATTTCTGAAAAGGACTTGGTTATCCACTGTGAGATTTTTGTCTGATTTCGGTGGCAAATGGGCCTAATGTAATCAATGGGTATATAAAACAGAGGTGTATACAAATCTCCTCCTCTCTTTGGGACTGATGTGACTGCAGCTGGGATACAACTTATGGCTCCTTTTCACAGTGGAAGAGTTACTGGGAGAAAAGCAAGGTTCCTATCAGAGGCATAAACATGATAGGCTGGAAAATAATATTGCTTGCAAACTCTGGGGGTTTGGAAGGGAAGTTTAGTTCTATTCGGCTGTAGTCTCCAAGAGCTTTCCCTTATCAAAGCAGGGAAATTAAGCTATGTAATGTTAAAGCTGAAAGAGCCCGCCAAGCCAAGTCACAGCAGAACTGGAATTGAAAGTAAACAATATGGTAACAATGAGCATGAGGGAAAAACCATGAATTTGAGGGTAGAACTTCCTTCCCTGGAAATGTTTCAATCAAGACTGATGGAGGAAATTTTTTCTCCCTTCTGGAAAAAGCAAAAACCTGTAAGCTTTAACCCAGAAGAAATAATTCATTGCAGTCCTCTGGCTTGTGCTATCAAAGAGATAAGACTCTAGATGATTACATTGGCTCCTTCTGGCTACATAATTTATTTTGAAAAATGGCGGCGGGGTTAAATGAGAGATTAGCAGCTCTCATGGGAGTAGAAGGAGGGTTTTCCCATGACTGGCATTTTGTAGTCTCTCTGGAAGCGTCTTTTCAGTCTTTATGCCTGTTCTTTTTAGGTCATTAATATTTCTATCTGTTTTGATGTCAGAGGAGCATCTTTTAGCTTTTTTTTCTGCTCATAGCAGGGAGGGGACTATTCAGTTACCATCAAGGGAATTCCTCTCAACGCTTGATTTTTAGTTTTGTTTTGATTGTTTTACTTCAATAATAGTTTCATTTGTTATTCTGTCTAACACCACAGTTTCTGGAGTCACATAATTACTGACACAAGTTTCTTTCATTCTTAGTAAAGAAAAGCTCAGAAATACTATACAAATGTATCCCGAAAGCTGCAAAATCTAAGGAAAAAGAGGAACTAAGCAGTTGGTGGTGTGCATATTTTTCATGTTAAATATATAATGAATTTATTTTGGGGTAGAGGAGGCTTGGCTTCCATTTCCAATATTTTTTTAACCCTTTATAGATAGAATGATGAAACTATACATGTTTCATGTTGAGGGAAATGGCAACAACATACTACTATATAAAGGGAAGTAGGTGATGTCAAAGAAGAAAGATTGCCGACTTCAAAACGTTCTTGCTGGCAAACTTACTTAGCTGTGAAAAGCTCTCTGCAAACTTTAGTGTGTCTGGAATTGGTAATAAACCGCAAAAAGTCACTGGAATATTTGGGGGGCTGTAGCACATGTTGTATGAGGAAAGCTGGAGGAAGTTAGGCTTGTTCACCCTGGAGAGGAGAAACATGGGGGAGGGCAGTCTTCCACCAGCCAGAGGGGGTTTGTAGAGAAGACAAGTCAGACTCTTCTCAGAGGTGCACAATGAAAGGGCAATGTACACAATATCCAGTAGGGAAAATTCCACTTGGATGTAAGGAAAAGCTTTGTCACCACAATTGTAGTTAAAGCCCAGAAGGGATTCTCTGTAGAGGTACCGTGGAGTTCCATCCTTGGACATCTTCAAAACTTGATGGAATAGTTCTCTAGCTTAGAGCAGGAGACTAGATGTCATGATCTCCAGAGGTCCCTTCCAAATTGAATTGTATGATTTGTTAAGGACATTACAAATTTGTCCTGTAAGGATAGAAATCCTGTCCCTTTATTTCTTGCTTATTACTCAAAGCTGAATCTGTAGTACTGAAACCTGAGCTTGAAATGGACGATTTTATTCTGACATTTATCTCATTTTATGAGATGCTGTTAAGAGTTGGGCAGCAAGATGAGGAAAGGAATGAACCTGTCTTTATCACCTGCAGTGCACTGGTGAAATTTCTTGTCTTTTCCTTGGAAAGGAAGCTCTGTGGGGTGCTACAAGGTGTAGTGGTAAGGATTATAGCTATCTCATGTTTCTCATGTTTCTCTGGTTCGTTGCCTTCTGAATTATAGTATGAAATTTGGAGCTGATGTCCAGATTCACTTTTTTNCCTTTTCTTCCTTGTATCCCTCCAAAACAGTTATTTCTAAACTTTACAAATACTGCCAGGAGAAAATTTGGCACGTGCATATAACTTAACTGTTCACTTATTCCTAGTCGAAGAGAATATGCCTTCAAAAGTACTAAGAATACTCTCATTTTGCAGTTTGTTGTAAGGCTTATTTTGTATCTGATTTATGACTAATTGGCTGTAGCATATGGTAACACTCTTTTGAAATAAGACGCCTCAATGTTTTTCATTTTTGTTGATTTAAAGGAATTTTTCTGCTTAACTGTTGGTGTTTTCTGGACACTTCTATTAATGTGTGAGCCTAGTAAGGGCAGGTCTTGAGTTCATAGCTGAGGTTCACTTAACAGATGGCCTTCCTTGGCTAACTTGCTTGTTCTCCTCCCCCTCTCTTCCCTTCTCTTGAGAGAGAAGGTCTCAGTGCTCATGGCTGTTAACTTGTGAAAACTGGATCCTACTGGTTTAATTCCTTATGCGTCCAAGTTGGGAATAATCAGGCTCATCTTAGTAGTTGCCCCGATGCACACAGTTTTCAACCTCCTTCTTCCTTCCAGGAAGTTTTCCCCACCCCTCCAGGTTGCCTCTTAGGCTAGTCAAACATCCACACAGTTTTTTCAGGAGGTAACCAGGTAGGAGCAGAAACCAAGCTCTGCATTTTAGGTTTTGGGGTTGTTTTTTTTTAAGAGTAAACAGCCTTTTGCCTAGTTTTCATATCATCTCCCTGAAATTATGTGTGCACTCAAACTTTCATGCTATCAGATGTAATGACCCTGATATACTTGAGTGACACTGTTTCCTTTTCTGTATGAGCGGTTCCAGATTTCCCTTAAACCAGGGCATAAGTTAGTTCCTTGGAAACACCTCTTTGCGATCTGGTGGATTGGGGCTTCAGGCAGGGAAGGAAGGAGGGGGCTTAGTAGCTCTCTGGGGTAGATGCCAAATAGCTTCCTCTGTATCCTCACCTCTTTTTTTCCCCCCATTCCTTGGGGTACAATAGATACACTGCCACTGTACTAACTAGGGTAGAGTTTCCTTCTTGTAGCTAAAGGACCATGATTTCTAAGCTTCATAGTTTTATAATTTTATGTGAATTTAGTTCCTTGCTAGGTATAACCATTAATATCACCAGTCTCTTTATTTTTATTTTCCTTTTTCTTTTTTTTTTCTTTCCCTTTTCCATCTGCCACAATTTCTTTGTTGCAGTGCTGGTAATGACACTTGCCAAAAATTGCTTATAAAAGATAAAATAAAATCCCTCTCAGTGCAGACTTTGCCCCAAGAGTGAATCCTGAAGTCCTGACCCAAGTCTCGTAGCTCAGCATAGGTATCCTTAAAAGGTAGGTTAGGCATATGTTCTCCTCGGGGGAGAGTGAAGTGCTGATACTGTGCTCAGGCACATTCAGGTTCAGAAATCTAAAGCTGACAAGTACCACTTTAAGATGACAAACTTCTTAAATGAAACCTTAGTGTTTTGGAGGAGTTCACAGGACGTGCTTGCTTTAGCATGCTTGAACAGCTCTTCACTGCATCACACCTGCTTGTCACGCCAACATCCAGCTTTGCAACAAATGGCAAAAATTTGACATCCTGAACTTTCTTATTGAGCAATAAATTCCATCCTGTTTAATGGAGTATGAACAGACATCTCCTGCTGATCATGGTTTTCTTTGCTTGAAATTAAGGGTGGTTTTCTGTTTACTGTACAAATCTTAAAAGCGGTGTTATTTTAGTGAGCCAACAATCTAACTACTTTATCCTTTACCAGCCTGAAGTGCTCTAAATTATTTAATATTAGCTGAACCATTTTACCGAAAGTGCTGTCTCAAAACAAATTCAAATATAGCTTTACTGAGGAAAGCCATGGAAACCCATTTATTTTTCTGTTCTTCAGCTGGAAACAAATGTTCTGTTCTCATACCATGTGAAACTGGAATAGATTCAGGTCAGGCAATGCATATTCATTCCTTGAGACTCCTTGACAGTTTTAACTGCAGTCACTTTCCTCTCCAGCCCACTCCTTTCACTTCTAAGTATAAGAATGGGAATTCCCTCATCTTTGGGGAATTGCACTTGAATTTCTCTGAGCCTTGATGGATAAAAATCTGTTAAAATTTTATCTAAGTGGAACATGTTTAGCATGTGAATTGTATTCTTGGGTGTTGTGATATAAAAACACTGGCATTCACAAAAAATGGCTTTTGGTGGGAAATTTTATATTCTGGGTTATTGCAGGCACTTTTATACTTCTTTCTGTATTACTAAATTTGTTATGGGAAATGCTAATCCATGTGAGTCATGGTAAATCGGCAATTCTTCCTTGGCTATGATCTAAAATGTCACTGATAAAAGTCTAAAACCTTTTCCTTAGATAAATTCAGCTATCCAGTAGTCTACAGTGGATGCTAATTGGTCATGTGCAAGCAGACACTTACTGCCTTCCACTCCAGCCCTCACCGAACATCTGATTGGAAATGTGTTCAGTATATTCGCAACTGTCTCTTTTCCTGGAAAGCCAAGAAATACCCATAGGGTGTGTTTATATAAACTATCAGGCATGGAAAATATTATGTAAAAGTTTTTACCAGCCCTTAGTCGGGATGTGGCATTGCACCCAGAGGAGACTAAAATCAATTATTCATTTCAAAATTGTCATTCTCTCGCCTGTGTATGATTTGAGGGTTCAAGTGGCAGCGTAAGAGTTGAGAAGGGTGTATTGTACTGAACAAAATGAGAGCTGTTCTCCAGAACTCTGTTCCCTGCTACATGGGGTCCATCAATACTGAAGGAAAAAGAATAAGTAACAACAGATTAGTTGTGCAGGGAACCACAAAACACATTGCCTATATGGAAGATTTAGACCTCTTCTCAACATTGAATTAATCTACTGCTGAAAAGGTCTCCCCTCCCCCCCGGTGTTGTGTGAACCAACACCTTATTTATTTTTTCCCCTTTATAATGTCTGTTACAGAGATCTAATATGCTGGAGGTGGTTGGATATTTTTCTCATTAAAATTTTATGTTTTGAATAGTTGCCAGGTCAGCAAACTGGCTAAATAAAAAGGAGGATTTAGCAGAGTATGAGCCAGCCATTTACAAATAAATCTCTTGGGGGTCTCTAATCACTAGCTATCACTTTGATTTGAAGGGAGATTAAGGATTACAAATATTTTATAACTTCAGTGCTGTTAGATGAAAGTGGAGGATTCAGTGCTACTTTTGCACCCTTTCTTACCTCCAGCAGCAGTCTGGAATGATTTAGTTGGATAGACTGAAAAATGTTAAGTGTTTCTACTCTGTCCATACCTAGTGCATGAAAAAGCTGTCAGTGGTGTGGCCAGTAATGCATTGGTACAGAAGTACAGAAATTCTGGTATCACAAAATGGGGCTGTAGAAAGAAAGGGTTTGTCTGGTAAACTAATTTGTACAGATTGTGGATGGGTATTTTCAACTTCTGTGGCTCTTCGTCTTAAAGTCTGAATACTTGTGCCCTGATTCCCACTGAGGAGCAAGTGGCCTCCGTGGGATACTGCAAGTCCTTGACACATCACTCCTGACTTGTTCTTGTATCTGGTGGGGAAACATCCCTTGCTGTGGTTTGCCATCATCCTTCTAGACACAAGGCCTTCAAATGACAATAGAAGTTGCCAGAGTGAGTCCGTGTAGGAAGAATTAAGTGTTTGGATAGAACGTAATGGACCTGCCTTCTCCTACTGTATGTGTTTTGCCTTTTCTCAACTTCTGGGTAGCCTGTTCCTGGCAGTGCGTAACTTGACAGGAACTCTGTGAAACTCTTGTCACGGAAAAGCCCTGTGGACACACAGGCAGCATCCTTTAGCTCCCCAGTGCATTACACCTTTTCCTCCATTCCCCTCTCTGTCATGTGCACCAGTTGCTTGAACCATTTTGTTCTGCCAGGTAAATTTTATTCAGTCACAAAGCAAAGCTGGGGGCGGGAAGGATGACTCCTGTTTCCCTGAAACCTTCGTAATTCGGTGGTTTTTAAATATTAGAAGTAAATCCTGAAATTATATGTAAATATTAATGAAACTTAGCTAGGCTAAAGGCGTTGAGGTTTGCCTACAAGTCCCATCTGGATATCTGTCAGCGCAATGTTTGTTCTTCGTATTATTCTTTCAACCTGCTGTAAACAATTTCAATGGCTTATGGATTTCCCCTTGATATATAAATAAATCTGCAGTGCTGATCCTCCCTTTGATTCTTTGTATCAGCTCTGATGCCAAACGAAAACAAAACTCCCTTCTGTGTAATAGCTTAACTGCGTCTCCACTCCTGCGGGACTAGTCCTGACAGGGAAGGAAATGCAACCCCAGCCCTCTTTCTGCCACCAGCCTTCAGGACAGTTTGTTGTCGAGTCAGAAGAGTGCAGAAAGTCAAGGCAGAGACCTCATCCTTGAAACCTGTCTCCAGTGCATCAGCTCTGGCACGCTGGGCAAGGAGAAAAAGCAGGGCAGGGGATGAATTGCAGCTTGCCTCTTCCACTGCTTTGTGTAAAGCCTTTGAACCCTTGCCCCGAGGGGAGCCAGGGTGCCCCTGTGAGGCAGGGGGCTTCTAACAATGCACCCCTTGTGCTGGCAGGCTTCTCCCAGCACTGCAGCATCTAGGATTATCCTGTAAATTGCCTGGTGAGAAGGAACCCCCTTCTGGTGTAAGAATGATTTCCTGCTCTTGGTGATGAATGAAGCTGAAATAAAGCAGTTTAATTTTTAGAAAACTGTCGACCCTGAAAGGATTGAGCTATTATTTTAATTACTGTAATGAGCAAACACTACTTGGAAATCATTAAAAGAACATATACACAGCTCTGGCTGATGTGTATTGATGAAACTTTTCTTGAACCAGAGGGATGCAGGTTAATTTTTTTCTGCTAAATTGACGGCAGCGTGGGCAAGACATTTTGATGTTGCTTTGTATCGCATTTCCGTCACCAGGAAATTTGTAGTCAAATACAGGCTATTAGTATAAGTGTGGGTGAATGTTGTGAGCGAACATTCATCATGATCTCTCCATAGCAGTTTGAAATTAGAGTTGGAAGAATTAATTTTCAGCTCTACCATTTTTCCTTGAGAACTCTGACATGTTGAAACTATTGCAGGACCATGCTGAGTTCAATCTGAAGATTTTTTGGGTTTGTTTGTTTTGGTTTTTTTTTAATTGAAAGGCTTTTCTGGTCCACAATGGAAACAGAAAAGAAAATTGTACCATACAATAACTGGTGATTTAAAACTTCAGCATATAACATAAGATATGTACGTTCGTGCATTTCCTGCTCTGCTGGATTTGAAGCAGTGGCTTGAAATTTGTTTCCCATGTCCACGGTTCCCTGACCATAAGGGTAGATAATCACCTGGTCTGCCCCAAGGATTATATTTTCATTGGTTTGGATTTTGTGTGTATATACAGTTCTGACTGCAGCAGAAAGACTGATTTTGTGGCAGGGATGTGAGAGATTGGATTCAAATCGCTATCTCAAATGAAACAGAACAGTGGTAGCATGAACTGAAGTTGCTCACCAAGGTGTAGGGTTGCCCAGCTGCGCTAGTTGGGGGCACTAGGTGAGCATGAATGCAGGCATCCCTTCTGTGGGCATCAAAGCACTGGGGAAGTATCTCAGAATAGTTCTGCTGCAGAAAAGAAAGAAATAACTGTAAAACTTCAGATCTGTACAAGGGCCAGAAAAGTTTAACCAAGTTTCTGAATACAGAACTATTCTGTAAAGTTTTCATAGAAAGTTTAAGATCCTTTGGAAAGAGGCTGCTGAAAAAATGGGCAAGAAAATTGCTAGCATGAGATAGAATACAGATGGAATATACAGGCTTGCATTCTTCCTTCAGAAAAGCACTTTTTCTTGCTCTAACAACTTTGTAAAATAACACTTAGAGCAAGCATTTTTGGGGTTAAATCCCTACTCATATGGTTCTCCTTAGTATAGATGTTGTTCAGCTGATAGGAGCTGGAGCACTGTGCATTGCCCAGATCCTCATGACTAGCAGGTTTTTAAAGCTCACTGTGCTTCACGTTGATCAGTGACAGCAGGTGGCAGGTGATGAAGATGGCAGATGAGCTGATTCAGCAGCAGCATTGTGTCCTTTCTTTGTCTTTACATTGCACATGTGCAGTCCTTCTACGTGGTTTTCTCAAGGAGGCAGTCAAACCTAGTGAGATAGTCCTACAGCATCGGAGAAATTGTTTAACAAGGAATGAGACCTTAACTAATTGTGGACCTGAAGGAAGAAACTGAAGAAAATTCAGGTTATATTTTTGGGGGAAAGAAATTCTGATTATTCTTGCATTGTCCTATTGCCTTCACCTGTAAAGAAAGAGATGTCATATTCTAACATTTTTACTATTTAGAGGTTGAATTCTATAAGGCTCATTCAGATGACCCAACGCTCGCTCTTTCACTTCTTTCCATCAGTGCTGCTTGAGTTTGGCCATGGAGGTGGAATCAAATTTCATAAGGGAAACAGAAATCTCATTTTCGGACACATGTTGCGTATCAAAAGCAGAAACATGTTAGAAAGTTTGATCTGATGACCTATACATATGGTTTAATTTTTCAGTAGAAAGTGTAATTAAATTGCCTGGTGTTCCTGGATTAGCCCATAGTGCTTCATGCTATAATCTTGCATGAAGATCTTAAGTGTGTGGTTTTGATATTTCTGGTATATGTAAGTGGCTAATATTGTAATGTTTCTGTTGTGAAGGATTGGTATCTGGCTCAATTTATGGACTAATTAACCTTCCTTTTTTTGCTGATCATTAGAGTGCTATGCTGTGTGGTCATAGATAGGTTCATTGTCTATTATTACTCTGGGAAGAATGCTTTTTAACTTTCATTTCTCTCAATATTAATACTAACTAAAGCTTTTTTTAATGTTAGAAAATAATTTTGAGTAGCAGATTTCTTTACTGTACCTTTCATACATCTACTGTGAAATTTGGGTCATACTGATTCACGGCTATACTACTTCCCAGAGGAGAATCACAGAAGACACATTTTACATACCTGTTTGCTTGCTTTTCGTTTCTTCAGAAGGAAATAATTCTGAGCACGGGAGAGGGGGAGCAGGGAGGAATGGGCACACATGATGTTTGCCAGGTAAGAAGCAAGTAAGTAAAATATAAATGGCCATACTAAACCTTCAGCTCTCCACGAAGATGTATGCAGGCTCCACAGATCAGCTGTCTGACATGACCTTAGACTTTCCCCTAGAAACCCTGGATGTGAGGCACGTAGGGTCTGCCCACACAGCACCATGGATGTGTAAGATCACAGCGTGTCCTGGCTTGCCCACTTCGCAATAGCGGGGAAGCAACAGCAGCCCAGCATGTGATAGCAACCAGGGTCTGTGTGCCGGGAGTCCCAGGGAGACGGCCTGCGCTGCTGAGGATGAAACCCAACGCTGCCATATCTGCCTTACTGCTGTCAGGCATGCTGGTTCAAGGAAGCAGATGTGTGTGATAGCGTATGTGACACTTCATTCTGCTTAGATACACCACTAGTCTTCTCTACTGTGGAAAATGAAAAATAGCCACCTTTTTATCATATTGCAGACATTTGTCACTTCGTGGTGTTTAGCCACCACATGGCTCATTTAATGTGAATCAGATGGAAAGTGTGCAGAGTGGTTTTCTGACTCCTGTCCAAGAAAAACCTTGGGTCAGCTGGCATACAGCGCTCTGAGAGCTGGATCCACTGAGTCCTCCTGGAGCTGGCAACTGAGCTGCCTGGTCAGCTGTGTAGCAGGCAGGAGTGCAATGCTAGGGTATGGTGAAGAGTAAGTAGGTAGGCCTGTAGGTAAGATGTTAAGTAACTTATACAGGTATTTAGGCTCCCAGTCACTTGGGCAATTCAGACTGAAGAGTGGCTCTGGAAGCCAGCATTTTGTGCTCAAAGAAAGCAGAGTGATTGCAGGAAAGAAAGGTGAGGACCCTGGAGTCACCCACTTTGACATCCCTCAAGTCATAGAGCCCCCAGCAGATAAAATGACACAGATTGTAAACCAGATTGTATCTGGCTTGGCTTAACTGGTCACAGTCTTTCCAGTGATTTAACTGAACATGTTTTATATGAGTTTAGTTAAATGGGCATTGAAGCCTGTGTAGATAAGCTGGTTAGATGTTGTGCCGTATGTCCAGTCAGAGTAAGCCATGCCTGTGGTTGCTTTCAGTGAACCCAGCATGTACTGTTGGCCAAGTTTGCTGTGGTAAACACCATCACTTTCAATGGCAGGATTTTGGCAGGATAGACACTTGAATCCCTCAAGGCAACCAGGCATGGTAGAAGGAAGTGGCAGACTGAAGGGGTGACAAAAGTCTTGGGGTGCTTCCTTGGAGCAGGTGACCCTTCTCCAAGTGATCTTCCGCAGCATGGTAATGACTGTGCCACTGAACGTCTGTGGAGGCTCGGTGTGTGGGAGGCCACGTATGATGCATTTTGCTCTTGATGGATATGCAGTAATGCAGTTGAGAAAGGAAGGAAAGAACTCTTTTGGTGAAATTACCGCTTCAAGGGTCACAATTAATGTAATTTCAAAGGAGGGTTTTCTTAACTATGTGTTTGCCTTTCTGCTCCCTGTGTTCAGAAATCTCAACTGAAATAGAGATTTTCCTTAAAGGAACGTTAAGCTGTGGGGAAAACTTTTCCAATACTTTGTGATAACTCTAGCAAAGACTGATCTTTTGACAGTTTTTGGTTTTGAGTTGCTTTTAGCTTGGGATGTCCCAGTTTTTCTGGTTCCTAACCATCATCTAGCTCTCTTTCTACATGTATACAGTAACCCATTCTAAGTGTCTGAAACCTTAATATCCTTTTTGTTCCATAGATGGCATCTTCACAACCTTAAATCTGTGTGCTAACACAAACTGCCCAGTATTGATTTAGTTGCATTATTCAAGGAATAACTTTTATATTCATAGTATTTCTCTTAATCCCAGAGTTAGATTTAAGATCACCTGGTTTTAAAACTGAAGTTTAACAGAAATTTAAAGCAGATAATTTCTCTGGAGCATTTACAGCTGCTAATGTTAGCTTGTGTACTTAGAAATCAGTATGTAATAACATATTTTATGATAATCTAGCAGCTGGGGAAGTCCGTGTGCATTCAAAGACAAATGGGCGGCCAGCCACTCTGATAATTACCACTTCACAGCCCTTTCTGTGAAAGGCTACAAAACGGAATTAGTGCAAAAATGGCTTTCAACCGGAGATGCCCCAAACCAATATTAGCGAGAAGGTTTCACTAGAAACACATATAGGATAAAATATTCAGTAGCATTTCAGAAAGCATTAGCACGGCATAGTACAACTCTTTAAATCATGAATTATCATTTACATGGTGAAAACAAAATACCCTAAGTGGTCTTCTAAAAACACTTTTGAAATTAAGCCACCCCATGTGTAGTCTGCAGCATTTCTTTTCTCTCGAGCTGTTTTAGGCTTGGCTGCCCCCACTAGCTGATTTCATTTGGCTCTCACCAAGCTGGAAGACATCTTATGAGAGGGAAAAATTGGCTGGGCATTCTGTTTCTTTATACCTTTTGGATTCAGCTATGATCATTTGAACTGCCAGATAGGGGTTTAGATAATACCCACCTTATTCACGGTAATGAAACAAAATGTGTGTGAAGGAATGTGTTCAAGAGAACACAGGCAGAAGTGTATCTTGCTTAGATCTGAATTTTAGATTTATCATCTTTGTTGCCTTTCAGAGTTGCAATGAAAATTAAATGAAGTGACAGCACTGAAGCAGTGTGCTCTTACCCACCATCTCTATTCACCCACCTTTTCAGCTCATCACCTCTTTTCCTTTTTTTTCGTGACACTTTAGCACATGCTGTGAACATATGCCAAAACACTTATTCTTAAAAGCTGCCTTCGTTCATCTTGAGCTGTTATTGAGAGCTTTGTCTGCTTCGTAGATAAATTGCACGATGCTGAATCAATGTGCTCTTGTACTGTAAACCAGACAAATGATTCTGACAGGAACTCTGTTGCAGTCATACAGAGTGAAGAGAGAGTTTACCTCATGCAGAATATGGGTATCAAAACACCTTCTGCTTCTCAACTGAGGCGATGATATAAACATGGCTGCTGATCCTAAGCCACAAAACTTAGAAATGTTTGCTTGCTGCAAGTTACTTTACATGCTTGATAGAAATTCCAGTGTTATGGATGACAATTTTTGGAGCATAAGCTACTACATGTATTTCATTAAGGTGATTTCCAGATCATGTATTATTTTGGCTCTACACTTGTTTTAAATACTCTTTAATATAGTTTTAGCTGTAGTATAAATGTACTTAACACTGAATACTCTTCTTGACAGGAGACTTCAGCTTAATAAACCAGATCTATTGTGTAATTAAGGAGTTTCTCTGGAAATTGGCTTCCTTTCAGTTTTAAATATGTTGTCTAATTTGTTCCAGAAGTAAAGTGAACGTGTTTTTCAGAACTTGCTCATGATTGCTGGTAGTCAGAACTATAACACATTGAATTCCTTCCTAATTTAAACACTTTGTAAATACATAAGCTAAGCTACAGTCTGCACCAGGCATTGACAATACAAAGCTATAGTGTCTTTCCTCAGAAAATCGTCTTGTTAAGCACGTAGAAGAACAACAACCCCTCCTCTCCATTGCTGGTACCCAAATGTTGGGAATTATTTGATTAACAGGTTCTCCGGTAATTTGAGTGCAGTACTTCGGTAGATTTAAGCTGAGAGAGACAGAAAGAGAGGAGGAGGAAAAAGATACAGAGACTCTGTTAGCGATTGTAAACCACGTGTATTCAGCAAGTAGATGAGATACGAGCTTTGAAACAATAAGCTGCTCTATAATGCACAGACGGTCTTTCAGGCTACCAAGCCCAAGCTCTGAAGTCTCTCTACACATTGATAAAAATGTCTAACTCTGAATGAAACACGTTTATTCTGTCTCATGTAAAAGCCCTGTAAGCTACTAAGAACTGACTGAGCTGCTGACTCAGTCATTGTTCCTGGTTTTTACAACTCCTCCCATTCAGTTAATTAAAAAACCTGTTCCTGCACAGGAAACAAAAGCACTTTTTATATGGACTTGATCTATGTACATTTTCAGGATTTCTGGTCCGTGAATGCACTTTTTCTTTAGCTTTGTTTATTGCAGCACAAGTGCCTGCCAGAGGCAGTGCTGTCGCCATGACTGTCCTTCTCGGGTGGAATATTTCACTACACACCGTCCTACACTCGTGCCGGGGCCCCGTTGAGCATGGGATGGGGTCAGAACCTGAAAGGCACAAAAGGCCGCTGAGTGAGCAAGAAAGCAATGAATGGCACCAAAGTCAGGCCATAGAAATGGGGATACTCACGTGGTAGTAGCAGGAGGAAAAAGATCTGTCAGCAAAAGAGCAGAAAGCATAAAGGGTGGTGGGTTTGCGAGTGAAGAAAGTGTCTTTGCACTGTAGCAGAAACACTACGAGCTTGAGTTTTGGTGAGCGTTGACTTTGAAGTTTTTGCAAAATAAATAAATAAAAGCTGTTACTCAGTAAGGCAAAGTTAACGATTAAGCTCAGCAGTTGCTGCTGTTATTTTAGCAAAAGCTTCGACTTGCCAAGAAACAGAAGAATGTGTATGAAGTTGTTTGGAAAAGCCACTTTCATTCTGTCAAGTTTATTTTTTAAGATATGGCTACTGAATCCAAAAAGTTGTGTCTGGTGTAAATCCACGACTCACTCGTGGTTAGAATCTCTGCAATCCATGTTATGACCAAAAATATACTTCTGCACATCTTAACTTCCTCCCTGTAATTACATCTCGCTCCCAATTTTTTTAACCAACAAAGTTTAGAGAGGGACTAACACAGAGATTGGGACCTGGTAGTTTGTGAATTGCACAAAGTTTGCCTACTTCAATGCAATCAAATTTTTTTCCCCTAAAATGATTAACCTTCTTTCCAAACTCAGTTGTTCCTCTGAGAATGAAGCCTCTTTCATCTGTCAGTTCAAGATTTCTCAGTTGCCACTGGTGGATGGGATTTCTTCTTTGCATGCTGTCTGTGTTTATCTTAACCTCAAATAAATATCATTATATACTTGCATCCACTGGTGATAAGGAGATAAATAAAACTGCTCCCTGTTAAGTACAGTCTGTGTTTAAAGTACTTTAACTTTCCATCAGTGTCAAATTCCTCTCTACCCTTTTAAACAAATTTAGACATTGAAAGTAGAATAATTCTGTTAAACTACAGCTGCACTGATCTTAGGTCCTGAAATATTGCTGCCTTCAGAAAATCCTCTAGTTTCTTTCATTGACACTTCAGTTGCACCAGAAACTAAAGTTTGCTCTTTAGCAACCAAACGGGGGAGAGTGAAAGGGAAGAAAGGTTTCTTCCCATGTGGATTTCCTATGAGGAGGTGTCCTGTGAAGCTGGGGAAGGATGGAGTTGCATTTCTGTATTCATTCGGTACTTGGAGTCACACAGATTATGAATTACAAGTGCACCATTCCTGGTGGGCGCATCAGCCCAAACGGAACAAATTGGGTTACTGTGTTTTCCTCACAGTAATTATCACAAATTTTGTTTTAATAAAAAATGGGATTTTGGTCTTTCTGCATTAAAGATGAAATCTGATCTTCTCACACACTCATAATTTTTACTGAAATCAGTGTTAATGAGTGGGGGAAATCTGTGGTGTAAAGGCAGAAATTTTTGATGCAGCTGTGATACAAAATCCCAGCACGCTTGGCTGACCTTTAACAGGTATTCTAACATGGCCTGTTTGAACGTGCTTGGAACTAGTAATATTCATTTCAAACGTTAACTCAGAGTTTATTCTGTTACTCTCATCTCAACTTTCTTCTGTGCTTTAATTAAATGTTAATCTATAGTAAACACCCCAGTTCTTTTGATGAATGTCTTGGGATGAGTGTATACTGATGATTTGGGAGGAGATCACCTAGTTAAGAATAGGTCCAAAGGCAGATTAAGCCTGTGCTGCCTCTTATTTTCAAATGTAGGTAATCTCGTTCTCTAAAATGGGAAAATCTGCTTGGGCAGAACAATGTAAGTTACTGTTAAGGGACTTGCACTTAAGTGCAAAGTTTGATCTTCAAATTGCATTGACATATCTAAACTGGGTCTGCACTCCTTAGGGACAGATTTTTAACCCTGAATCACTGTTAATGTATAAATGAAAGCAATGTATTTGCTTATTAAGACAAGTGATCCAAAGTGCAGTAAGAACTGTAACCACATACATTTTCACCTTTGGTTCTACGTCATTTTCTTTTCCCAGCTGTTCATATACAGGATAGCAGGTTTTGGTAGAGGCTGCTGTTAAGTGAGGGATAAATTGGCTTTACAGTTGTATCAAATCTTCCTCTCTTCCAGCAGTTGTTTTCATAAGGGTCCTGGATGCCGCTCTAGTAGGTTGGAGCCATAAGCTTTTAGTGACGCCATTTTCATAACTGAGGTCTAAGTGGGCCTCCACTCTGGTACCAAGGGAACGGTGCTAGTAGTCACATAAGAAAAGCTTTTGTCATCGGCCAGCTGCTGTTAAGCATAGCCATCATCTGCTCAACGCTGTTTTATGCAAGCTCTGGGTTGGTTTAGTTGGGCTTTCTGCAACTTTTTCTCTTTCTCCTGACGCCTTTTTGTGCTGCAATCTGGATAAGCTCTGTCATTCACCAGGAAAGCATGCCATCTTACTGTTCAATAGGAAACTAGCAACAGCTTTTGTTAATAGTAATTAAGAAAGTCAGAAAGTCAGACAGTGCAGTAGTCATCACGCTCCTCTGTGTGGTCACTTGAGCGTGTGAACTAATGCGCTGCCTATGGAATATTCTTGTTGTCTGTTGGCAGCCCATGGGAAAGGAATAGAATGATGTTAATTACAAGTTAGATCGATGATAACCCAGTGAGTAAGTTAAATCTAGTTAATTTACAGTCCAGACACTCAAACATGTGACCCTGTAAAATGGAACATTTCATTGTGGTAATCTCATATTTGTGATGATAATAACTTATGAAACAAAGGTTAGAGGTTCGGCTTGTTTTCCCTGTCTGTCTTTTTACATCATCTGTAACTTAAAATTCCCTCTCATGCAATATCTGTAAGTTGAATCTGCTTTAAGCTATCATCAGTCACCATTTGAACTGATTTTTCTTTGTTATGCTGCCAATAGAATATATTTTTTTTTGTTATGCTACTTAAGAGTCATAAAAGTAAGATAAGAGAACCGAGAACACTAGGCTTTACCATCCCTTTGCTTTGCCAGCATAGAATTAGAGGTTTTGATTAGCAAGCATTGCATTGCCATCTGGGAAACCTGGTTGGATTCCCTTCCTTGATCTCTCCAACAGTGTGTATGCATACGCACAGGTGATGTGTGAGCGTGCTGATGCTCTGCTTTGACATGTCTCACCAGATTGTGATGCCTGACTCATTCACTCTTGGTTGAATGGGTATTTGTACCACAGAGAGGAATAAAGGCATTTAAGGCTTCAAAATCTTCGTAATACTTCTGAGAAGTAAAACTATTCATTCTGAAGGGCTTCTTCCCCATGAAATGTTTCACAATCTCTACTGACTGAATGTGCCTTTGTGCCTTGCCCTCTGCTTTGCAGTGCCATAAGTTTAGTTCCAGTACACTTGATGAATTCTAATTGTATTATGTTTACTTAGATATGTCTCTAGTTCATGTTTCATCTGTTTTTTTAAGACATTCCCAAAACTTCCAGAAGATTGGGTACAGATGAGGACACAGGAGGTCCTCTTCTTCACCCCTCTCCCTCCCCTCAAGAAAAAGTACTGACAGGCAGGTCTTAAAAACAAAGGCAGTATTTCAAAGTCTGTTTAATAGCTATTTCATGGTGGTTGTAATAAGAATCAATCGTAGTTTCTCTAGTTTGTGGCCCGGTTGTTATCCTTTGGAAGCTGTATACTTGTGTATTTTTCTGCTGTATTCTCCACCCTTATATAGTCTCCTGTATGCTTTCAGCAGGCTACAATATGAAAATAAATAGATTCTTCAAATTCACAAAAACTTCCTTCATTCTCTACCCTCCCAAAGCTTTTTTTTTTTTCATAGCTCATAGAAGCTATCAGCGTGTCAGATAAAAATGAACCTTTACCTTTGGGTTGTCTTGCTCTTTCTTTCTTTCTTTGACTGAGGGTATGAATTTGCCATAGCATAGCATCCATGTTAGTTTGCTGCCAGGTCCCAGCCTGAAGTGAAGTCAGTAGCTCTTTCAGTGGGGAACCCCGAGGTGACGGAGCAGGCGATTAGCTTTCCTGTCCTTTCCGTGGGCAGTAGGGCTGTGAGCCTGTCCACGCTAATTCGTCTGAGGACTACTGTTTGCTCCAGCTGTTGAAAACAGCGTCCTGTAATTCCATTTTTACTTGCAGTTTCTCTCTGCAATGAGTGTTTTCTCCCTGCACCATCCCCTCTGCAGTGGCAACCTGGCAGCTCTGGTGTTCCAGAGGACCTGAGCACTCTTCTTTCCTCTGGAGAACTCTGAACAAATGCTGAATTTCAAGCCAGCTGGGAGATGACAACAGTGAAGCAAGGCATTCATTTCCCACTCATCGTTACTTCTGCATGTCTGCCAAACCTTTTCATATTTACTTAGTGATAGGTCCCTGAAAGAGCTGCAATATTAACATTACACCTTGGTTCCAGTTAGTCACGTAATAGCTGTATCGAAGATGCGATGGATTCTTTTTTGTTCTTCCTTTTTTCAGGTCTAGGCAGCTACAGCCACTGCCGTGACAACACTTCTTGCAACAACAAAATGCTACATGTAGGTTCTATGCAAAGACATATTGGCAAATGTCAATTTAAATAAAAAGATTTTTTAAGAAAATGTACATGTAGGCTGGAGTGTTAGGATTATGTCTTAATCTATTATTTTAGAGTCTTTGGTTTGCCATGCTCGCTCTTGACTGGCTGTGCTGTCTGAGGGTTAGGTAGGCTCTACCATATGATCTAGTTGATGGGGTGACAAGTGAGACCATAAACTGAGATTTCTTTCCATCATCCTCCACTGAGACCAATTTATTTCTGCATCAGACATTGAGGGCAGTTGTGTACACTGTCAGCAGAAGACTATACAGGTCTATCTAAGAACCGGGTGTGCTGAAGTGTGCTTTCCAATTCATGCAACTGCATTCTCCCTGATATCTAGCAAGCCACCTCTCTGTGCCCTTTGTTACTCTGTCTTATTTATGCTTTAAGCTTATGCTCTTCAGCTCTGCCCAGTTATATCAAGGATTGTCTTTTTGGAGAGGAAAACAAAGTTATTTCCTATCTGATGGTTGCACCGGAATGCTGCAAAATGCAGATGAAATTATCTTTTTCCAAAATGATGGTATTCTGGCAGATAGAGAGCCTTTCTTTTTGAGTCAGCTCTGCTGTTCTTTGAAATACTGAAATGCAGTCAGCAGTCAACAAATAATATGAAACATAAACCTCTGCAGTACTCTTGCTACCCTGCTGTGCTGTCTGTGCATTCTTGAGAAGCGCTGGGCTTTGCACACAGTCTCACATACAGAGATGTGAGACTTACTAAGTAATCAAAGCTGCTGAAAGACAATACAACTCCTGCCTCCTTGGAGAAACATTTAACAGTTAACGCAATTGAGGAGATGTTTCGATGACCTTCCATGTTTCCTACTGATGACATGCAGCTACTTTTCTTTTGGGTTTGTTTTTTTTTTTTAGATAATTTCTTTTTGGTATATCATCATATACATGCTCTCATCCTTTTGTATCCATGAAAACTTGACTGCTTGTTCAGTCTGTGAACGCTTGCTATAGATAAGGACTCCCTTGGTCTAAGCACAGTACAGACACAGTACAAAATGAGTGTTTCTGTCTTGGAAACAATCTGAACTTTTGGAAATGGCTGGACTATTTGGAGGTGAGGGGTAAGTGGCTGTGAAAAACAGGAGATCTTATATTACAGAAATAACCTGTATGAGGTGGCTTAGAGCTGTGAATGTATGTAAGCCTGCGATAACTTAAGGAGCCAAAGCAGCAGAAGCAACCCCAAGGCTGGGACAGAAAGGGCTGGTTAATGACCCTGCTCACAGATGTTGCAGGGCCAACTTCTGGCAAGAAGATGGACTGATCTTCCCGCTCCTACTGGGTTTTAATAAATGCCTCCATAAACTGGAGGATAAGCCCTTGTTTAGGTCTTTCCCTGCCTTTTTACCTTTCCAGACTTGTTTCCAGCAGTAGTGGATTTACTGTCTTTGCTGTAAGTACCTTCACAGGGAAATAAGAATTCATAATCTGCAGAGATCATATATACTAGAATGAAACTGTTCCAATACTGTGCCTGCCAGAGGCCAGACTAAAAGATATAGAGATATAAAGCTCGCAGTAGTCGTTCATTACTCCCTTGCATTTGGCTGCAAAGGAGTAACCACACCTGCTCGGTGGACCGTGAAGGTATTACAAATCTTTGATCTTTCTGAACCTGCACTGATTTACTAGAGAAACATTTCATTATTCTTTTTGTTCAAGTAAGAAAGGAATGGGGATACTTCTCTAAAAGTATAGTTTTAGTTTTAGATTTTCTTTACTTTTTTTTGGTTAAATTCCTAACACACAGTCAAATTGCATTGTGATTTGTTTAAGCTTACTGTCAGTTTTATAAAGTCTCCCAATGAAATCCTGCCTATTGTGAAGCGTAATAAAATTCCACTTTAACTTGCAGTCAAGCCAGGCTTATGGCCATTTAACTTATATTTCAGCCATGCTGTCTTTTTTATGGCAGCTTGAGTAGAGACCAGGGAGAAACATAGTAAGAAATTGTCTCCTTCCTCCCCATTAGTTAGTTACTTGACATCTGGCTCAAATGTGTATTGCAGGCATCTCTTCAGCCCTTCTTTCTCTCCTTCCAATAAAAAAGTCTGCCTTTTTCAATGAGGAAATAAATTTTGAGTAACTGTCTATAGAAAATCTCAACTTACAAACCATCTTTTCCAAAGAAGAGGCATTTTAACATCCAGCCCTGACAGCTTCCATGCACAGCATACTTCTTGATTTCGTAACATGGGGAGATTAATGCTGCCCTTCTATTATATGCTTTGGGATCTGTGTGTACTCCTCTGTAGTCAGCCTCCTCGTGAACTGCTGCTTATTAGCAGTGGAGGCACAGACGGCTTTGTGTTTGCATGGCTCAGCTGAAGGAAGGGGAGGATGGCACAGATAGCGACATAGACGGTTCTGAGCATCTCTTTGTACCGAAGTAAAGCTCCAGCTGATTTTTCTTTTTTACAGACACATGTGTAAGTCTACAATAGATAGTAGACCCTGCTCCCAGTCGCACAGAGCCTAAAGCATTTGTTCTGTGCTGAGGAATTTGGGACTTCTTTGTGGAAGTTTGGATTGCAATGGGTAAACAGTGCTTTCTTGCTGCCAGACTAGCTATTGTTAAATACATGACAGTCATAGTAAAATAATTTTATTGTGCTTCTAAACAGAGTAACTAGAGAATCTAGAATTAAAGACCACCATCTAATTCAAAGTGCTGGATAAATATTATTCATATATTGTATTATTACTCAATATGTTGTTTTCCTTCCTTGTTCACATGAATGCATGCCTTGTTACTGTGCTCAACTCAGTTCCTGCTCTGAAGTGAGAGTTCTCAATTTCTTTCTGAACTAGCAAAATTTCATCACTGCAGTATCTCACAGTTTCAAAAAACTATGTAGCTTCCATGCAGTATCGTATTAAACTCTGTTCTGTCCATCAGGGGCGAGCGTTAAATCAGAAGTAACCTTGCTGGATTTTGGATTTGGATCTGTCTGAAGTTGCTGTGGTTTGGGTTTTTTTTCTTCAGGGGACAAATCAGACCCTTGGATTCCAAATTGGGCAATCAATTAGGGTTGCATCCAGGTGGCTGTGTCAGTAGTCAAAGAGGACAGCAATGATTCCTAAGGAGCAGTTCAGAAGTAAGCAGGAGAGAGCAACAGCCTCAGATCAGCCCATGGAGAGCGAACACTGGGTGATGACTTCTGTAAGATTTAAGAACATCTTTCCCTTAGTCACTCTCTGTGAAATACGGTCATTGGGTCTGTGTTCTAGAGTAGTACTTTTTCTGTGCTATCAGGCGCTCCCCTGGTGCACCTCATAGTCCCTGCTCTGCATGATGTCCTGGCACATCCTGACTCCATGCAGGAGGAGGTCTGACTTCACTCAGTTTGCCCACACACCTGATTTTCCTTTGCAGGAAAGTGGGGGGAAGGATCTGCAGAGCTGGGGAACACATCTTCCTCTTGGTTAGGCTGCGGTTGACAGGGAAATCCTGAAACCAGGACTTAGATGTTCTACATGGCAGACTGGGCATCAAAAAGCACAGTTCTCCTCTCTTCATTGTTCCCTGACTGCGCCTTTGGGCTTCAGTCACAACATGCTTTCCAGCTTTGGCTAACTGAGCACCTCCCTGCTTATTGTCCAGGTGCCCTGAGCCCAGAGGTGCCGGCTTCCTGGCCCCTCGATTGTTTTGCATTGAAAGGGCCTCAGAGCAGACAGGTTGAGGAATTCAGCTTCAGGATGCTGGCACACTTCTACTGAGCACATGAAGTGTTTTTCCAAATGCAGAAGAAGAGGTTGCCAGAATTTTTCAAGATGGAGGGAATGTCTACAATGAAAGTTTTAGATACCTTCAGTAAGCAATTAAACGAAATTACAGGGAAGAAAACCTCTGGAGCTACTAAGCCCAAAGATACCTCTTCCCTGCTCTGGACGTTCTTCAGCCATGAGTTCCTCCTAGAGGAGTGGAGGAGACTGAGGGGTATTGCTAATTGCGCTTAAAGTTCTCCTTACACATCTGCTGTCGACTCCTGTCTAAGGCAAAATCCTGCACAAGGCAGACCTTTGGTTGGACCTGGAGAAGCCATTCCCGTAGTCAGCTACATTGCTGTAATATACTACAGGAAGGGCTTCAGCAGGCCAGACCAAAGGTCCCGCTGCTTCTATCCCAGTGTTAGTCTTTGAAGCACTTGAATTGTTTTGGCTGAACTTCAAGTAATAGTGTGTCCTGAAGCAGACACAGAGTTAGGAAAACTCCAAGGCAACTGATACTTGAAGTGTGGTGAAGTTTATGAAACAGTTGCCAAATACAGTCTCGTGGTGGGAAGTACCAACATCTTTACTTACCCTGCTGATAAGACTTCAAAGTTACTGCAGTCACTTTAGAAAGACAAAATGTATGGAAGGCAATAAAAGGAAATATTCTGTCTTGTAAGTTGATATTTAAGCTTAGAACCACTCAACCATACCAATTAAAAGAGTGTGCCTCTGTCAGTGGGGTGCTGGGATCGAGTGGAGGTGCTGAGCCTGGTGGTCTTGCACCTGGCTTGGTGTGTGCATGTGTGCATACATGTGTGCACACACGTGTGCACACACCTGGCAGGGTGGTGGGATGGGTCATTCTCATGGGGCACCAGGACTTGCTGATCTTCCGTTTGTTTCCTCCTCTGCTGCTAGGTGGCCTGAAATAGTTTAGTGCGGGTGAATTCTCCGAACGTGTCTCTGAAGTCTGATGGGATGTAGAAGGGCAGCGGGGTGTTGCACATAAAAATGCTGAATGAGTGAGAAAAAAATTCTGTAGGTGGCTGACATCCTGATGTATTGGATGAATTTTAATGAAGCTGAGCTGTGTTTGGGAACAATAATCCAGTGGCTGCATGCATTGCTAATTTTAAAATATGATTTACAGGAGATGCACTAACCATTGATTTTATGCAGCCTTTTACTTGTTTTCTTGAGTTTTCTTACATTGAGTCTTGTTGTTCTATTCTCTTGCTGAGATCAGCCTTTAACTTGGTAGGAGTTAATGTTTCTAAGTTTAGGAAGGTCACTCCACTGATTTTAAGTTTAAGTCATACAAACACAGAATCACAGAATAGTCAGGGTTGGAAGGGACCTCTGGAGATCATCTAGTCCAACCCCCCCGCCAGAGCAGGGTCACCCACAACAGGTTGCACAGGACAGCGTCCAGGCGGGTTTTGAATGTCTCCAGAGTGGGAGACTCCACAACCTCTCTGGGCAGCCTGTTCCAGTGCTCCACCACCCTCAAAGTAAAGAAGTTCCTCCTCATGTTAAGATGGAACTTCCTATGTTCAAGTTTGTGCCCATTACCCCTCGTCCTATCAGTGGGCACCACTGAAAAAAGACTGCTCCCATCCCCCTGGCATGCTCCCTTCAAGTATTTAAAAGCATTAACAAGATCCCCCCTCAATCTTCTTTTCTCTAGACTGAAGAGACCCAAATCCCTCAGCCTGTCCTCATATGAAAGATGTTCCAATCCCCTAATCATCTTTGTAGCCCTTTGCTGGACCCTCTCCAGCAGATCCCTGTCCTTCTTGAACTGGGGAGCCCAGAACTGGACGCAGTATTCCAGATGCGGCCTCACCAGGGCAGAGTAGAGGGGGAGGATGACCTCCCTCGACCTGCTGGCCACACTCCTTTTGATGCACCCCAGGATGCCATTGGCCCTCTTGGCCGCCAGGGCACATTGCTGGCTCATGGTCATCCTGTTGTCCACCAGGACTCAGAAAATGTGTCTGTCTAAGCTTTCATTATCTCTGTATTTATAAAAGAAAGGTTTTAAACTTTGTGTTCGTAGTGCACAGAGGTGATTGATGTGCCTGGCTGTCCCTAGCAGGTCCATATTGGTTCTTGCCTTTTACAAGACTTAGAAAATAGCCAAGGATTTCATGTTGGGGGGAGGTAAAGTCAGAAATAAACACTTCTTTCTAATGCTATTCTAGAGGCGACCACCTTCAAAGGTGTTTTAAATGTATATGGTTTAATTTCTTATGTTAGCTAAAGTTCTCAAAGGGCTTATTTTAAGATTAAAGAAAGTTAGGTGCTATTCCACTCTTAGGGAAGCCTGGGGGGAAAAGAGTTTTAGCCAGCATTTATTAATAGCTGTTTGATGACGCTAAAAACAGAAACAAACCCCCTATGTTTATTGTTTTGGGGGTTTTATAGTAGTGGCTGTGTTTTCTCTCTGTAAAGCTTTTAATATTAAGGGGCAAAAAGTGCTGTCTGTACAGATACTGTTATACCATATTAAGTACACAAGCACAAATGCCTCCAGAATTATTTACTATTTCTAGAGAGCATGTGATAAAAGGATCTTTTTTAATTTAACTTCAGCTCCCACGCGTTGTTTTTGTTCCAACCTGGTGAAACTGGGTGTCTCTAACAGCAAGTTCAGGAGACTCTCTGCAGTCTTTCGTCTTCTTGTTTGGCTGCTAATAACCGGAAAAATTGACCAAGCGAAATGGTGAAGCAGTTGCCACAGTGACAGTTGTCCAATATAAATATGTTACAACTCTTCTGTTTATCATCTGTTTTCAGGGCAGTTTAAGCTGCTGGAACAAGACCGAGATATTAAGGAGCCGGTGCAGTATTTTAACAGTGTGGAGGAGGTGGCTAAAGCATTTCCTGAACGAGTTTACGTCATGGAGGAAATAACATTCAACGTTAAGGTAGTCCCTGAATAAATATTTATCCCTGTCTAAATGATTAACTGTTACAACTTTTATATACACGGCAAGTGAGCAAAGGTGCTGCGTGGGAAGTGTGATTTTTGAGACAAATGAGCCTTTAGTGTTCTGCATTCAGTGATGGTGCTCTTTGGGATCGTTTTTGCAGTCTTAAATCAACATGTTCTCTAAGGGCTCTCGTGTCCTATCGCACTTTGGGGAGCAGTCCTAATGATCCATCCAATAATTCATCTAATTAGGATGCTCCTGCCAGATTTTAAACAAATGTTGTTGGTTGCCCCCTTTCCCCTCCCCCTCCAGCCATCTGAAATTTATTCTCTGCTAAGCAGCAGCTGCTCAGATCCCTGTCCAGAAAGCCTTATTCTCAGGGAGCATGTAAGGTGAAATGATGGGGTTGCTTATCTCGAAATTACTGCAGCTAAGTAGCATTGTGAATAAAACAAAACGAAAAAAAAAGACACACTTGTTCTCTGTGTGTTTGTTTGCATGTGCATGCCTCTTGGGCTCGTGCATGCCTCTTGGGCTCATCAAAGGGTCAGCAATCTCGTGACTGTAAGAGCTTGCTATCACCAAACACACTGCAGTGCAGCGGCATGACACACTGAAGACAGAACTTGTTCTTCCTTGTCCTACCTATGTGTAGGTACACAAGGTAGGTCAGCTCTGCCAACAGAACAGAGTGGTCTTCGGGCTCATCTGCTTTGCTTCAGTTGATACACCACGTAAGACTGGTCAAAGAGCATCCTAGAGCTTGGGATGCAATGGTGCAGATTCACATTGTGTACCCTACAGGGGAAACTGGTTGATACTGCTGGTGCAAAACCAGTATAGAGTTTCATGGTCCCGTGTGCAGCAACGTGGGGTTTTTATAACAACCTTTTAATGGCTTTTTCGCTTTCTTACACTGCTAGAGTTGGGGGACACCAGCTAGTCTGCAATTTTTAGAGGTGTGAAACAAGATTGCTGAAAACCGCTGTAAGTGCAGGAGCTCGTCAGTTAATTCATTTAGCAACACAGACTCATGCCTTTCAAGACCGTAGGTTGTTTTCATTCCTGCTCTCCATTAACCTGAACCTACAAGACAGAGCCTTTCATGAATGAAGGCTATATGAGAAAGCTGGGACACTTTTGTATGTTTAGGATGTAGTTGGGCAAATCAAGGCAACAAGAAATTTTCATTTGTATCCAGGAATATCAGTCTTACACTGGGACTGCTAGCCTTATCCAGTGCTGTGCCATTACTTTCCAGTTGATCAATGGTAAAATCAAGAGAGTGGCACAGTAAAATGTGTCTTTGACTTTATAGGGAGAAAAGTATTCATCTGCAGGCTTGTTTAAATGTAAAACGTTGTGTCTTGAGTTTAATATGAGTGTTCTTAAAACTCTGTGTCATATTTAGCAAACAGAATTAAGCATAGCTTACTGTTAGATATCAAATCAATTTTTAAAAGACATTATAGTGATACTCCTTAATGTAAATAACAGTAATGATAATCCAGGTTTAACCTAGTTACACAGTTATCTTGGCAGTATTTCTCTTGGCAGTTTTTCCAGTTTCATAGAAGTCTTTTCCAAGGTTATCATCTTCCAAAAAATAAATGAACTTAACAGGATTTATTAAAGCGTTTAATAACCCTTTACATGCAAGAGAATTATGTGCGCTAAAATTTTAATATAGGGGAGATCCTGTCAGTTGATTAGAGCAAAGAGAGGAATGCTAAGTACGGTTGATTTCTGTACAATGCAGTGTGTCTGTTTACATTCAGAAGAGAGTATCAGAAGGTAGCTAATCCGATATAAGAAGAAAAAAAATGCCTGCAATATCTAATGAAGCATTTAAGATAAGGAGGAACCCTGAAGTCTGGGAATTCTTTCTTATTCCAAACACTCAAGTCTTTCATGAATCATTTTTGAAGAAAGAGACTGTAGAGTTACAGTAGGCAGTCACTGCATGGTTTTGTCTGTGCTTGTTGAGGTCTGCCTGCAGGTGCCAATATGCCATGGTTACGGTTCGACTTGGTGCGAACCTTGCTCCTCCGTGTAAATTCTTTGCTGCTCCAGCAGGATTTTACAGCTACTGCTGCCATTCAGAGAACTGCCTTCTGGCTGTGAAGGGCCGTGGGGTCTTCTCCAAGGGGGATGTTACTTTATTTTTACTTCGTGGACTAGTTGTTAAAGGGAAAAATGAATCACCTTATCCTGGGGGAGGCAGGGGAGATGGCTCTGCCCCCCTTCCTTCCTTCCCCACGGTTTTGCAGCTAGGCAGGCTTTCTGGGCAGTGCACGGAGGCAGGGGTTGGGACCTGCCAGATGTTTGAAGGAGGGCTCTAACACGTAGCATCAAGCAGAGCTTGGAGCGGGAGGTGGAGTCACTTTTCACAGAATAGCAAATAAAAAATTTAGAATAAACCAAATTTTTGTAATGGCTAAAACTGCTGCTGGTAATTTCTTTGGACATACATACGTATCAGTAATGCGCTTGTATACCCAGTCAGTTGCCTCAGGTGGCCAGCAGCACCTACAGGCACAGCAATTTAGAGAGTTCTGAGGATAAGCTGATTTCACTCAGTCAATAAATATTTAATCTGTTCCTAATTGAAAAATAGAGGCATTCTGTCTTTTCTTCACTGACCAGGTACGTGATAACCTTTTTTGTATTAATATTCAGCATACAATTGCAGAGAATTTTGCTTAGGTAACAGCATTACACTACAAAGATGAGGATTTTTTTATTTCTCTGTGCTAGGAAGAAAAATACTAAGGAAGTGGAGCTATCCCAGGGCCCTAGCTTTTGCTGAACCAACAGCAGTAGGTTTCTGTAGTCAGATGCTCTGGTCCCATACAGATGGCAGTCTGTACAAATACACAGGAAGCTATTTGCATTAAGGCTTATAAACAAAACCAGGAACTAAAACCCCACATCATACTGAGGGCAATTCACAAAGAGTTCTCTTAAAAAGCAACAATGTTGTCTGATCGACTGAACATTGGACAAGCCATGAACTCCTGCCCTCTAAAAACCAACCCACTTAGCGTTGCAGGACCCTTCAGATCTTCCAGGCTATCATTTTTGTCCTGAAGATATCACTCAGTCTCCCTGGAGAGGCTGTGAAGCTGTTTGCAGAGCCTTTCCAGGATGGAGAGGTGGGTTAGTCAATTAGTCCTATAATTATTCTTTTCTTTCCTATCAGAGACATTGTTTGGCTGGTGTGAACTTTTGATACCTGATGTGTTTATTTTTTTTTTAAATAATCCTTTTTTCACAGTGGTTTAACTCTCTTGGCCCATACACTGTGCATTTTGGCAGGAATAAATCGATAGTGAAAACTTTGCTTTATTTTTTCTTTTTTTGACAAATGTTAATGCAGTAGAGTGAAGCAAAATTGATCTCCTGATTTTCCTACAGTTCTGTTGGCTCTGATAAACTTGCGCTGCATTTCCAAAATTCATATATATATATATATATATATATATAAGGTTGTAACCTACACTGGCATTTTTAAACGCTGCAATAGCGACTTTCTTGCAATTTGTGTAGGTTTTGGCTCCAAACTTGCAGGCAATTAATAGTACTTCACCTTGAGTATTAGTGCTTTAGTCCCCCTCATTGCCTTGTGGCCTGATGCTGGCCTTCTGAGGCTGCAAGCCGCAGCTCCAGGAAGGTTTTTCTTCTTCTCCTCCCTGTCTGTCCCCAGTACACACGAGCTGTGGCACCTCTGTGTGTCTTGCCCTTGCAGCGCGGTGCTGTGGCTGCCTCTTTCCTCCTGCATCTGGTGCACGGCTTGAGTGAGAGAGAAGCAGACCTGCTGCTCTGTGCCTACATCGATGTACCTGCTGGAGGGTTTTTGCTCTGAAAGGAGCTTGGATAGTGAGCGCCATTGCCTCGCACCGGCTTCATGGGCTGGCCTTCCTGACATCCTGTGTGAAGAGACATGTCATGTTAAAGCTCTGCAGTATTGCCTGTCACAGTTTGGGTCATTTTTGGAACGCTTTGATTTATTTGAGATATCTTTAAACAGCACTGAAGCCAGCTTTTAATGTAGCAATCAGGGCAAAGTCCCTCTCAGCTGAGAGGGAAGTGCAAGTATACTAACGTGAAGAGTTCTACTTGCTGATTCTCTGTCTTTGGAGGGAGATGTTTATAAAAGAAAAATGGGATAGTGTCTCACTGAATTTAGTCAACTTCCTTGAAAAAGTTTGCTTATTTTTTTCTGCTAATAGCTCTTCTGAAGACTCTTTGTTTTATGTTTTAAAAATCTTTATCCATTTTTGTGACCTGTAAACAAAAATATTAAAGTATATAGTATATATTTTATATATATGTAGTACTATGATTGGTCCCTTGGCTTTAATAGTAAAAAACATATGCAGTAACTATGAATCAGAGACCTCATAGTTAAAAAGAGCCAAAACCAAATCCTAACTGTGTATTTTTAAAGTGAATGCAATGCTTGCGTTACTCTAATAAAATCTAGCAGGTATAACAAGCAATATAAAGCCACAAATCATTCTTATAAGGAGTTCACATGTGTCCAAGTGGTTAAAGACTTCTATGTCAAACTATAACAAATTAGAACAATTGGAGTCCAAGATGCGATATTGACTCGGGTGTTATCAAAATCTATTTTTCTGAGTTAACCTTTCCTTAAGGAAAAGAAACAATATACTTGAGCTTTCCCAAAAGAACATGTTCCCTAAATAATCATTCATCACTTTCCTGATGCCTGTCTTCTGCGGCAGATGTAATTGGCTTCTGAATGTTATTGAGTTGCAGGAGTCTTAAAATTTAAAACATTGTAGTGACTTAACCCACTGCTGTGTTGGAATGTGTCTGTAAGCCAGTGACCTTTCTGGTCAGCATCGTGGCATCAACAGTGAACGGTTAGTATGGATCAACACCTGGCAATAGGGAGGTGGAGGGCAAGTACTGCATGGAGTAGGTTCTGGTTCTGTGGGTCCTCTGCTTTAGCAGTTGTTCAGTTTGAACATCTACTAGTGATTTCTAGATGGCTTTGGAGTATGGTGTGGCAAGTGCTGCCTCTTCCACAGAGCTAGGAGCACTGATTATTCTCATCTATTACCAGAAAGTGAAAACTGGCTGTGAAGGGCAAAAGAGGGGCAAGGGAGAAGTAAAACTGCAGGAGTCATTGTTCTAATGCATAAAGCGTCGTCGTTACAATGTGTAAAACACAGAGAGCAACCATGACAATAAACATGTTTGGGGAAGGAGCTATTTCAGGATGCTCCCAAGGCTAATAGTTTAATAACTGGAGGAGACTTTGTGTTTATGGGGTAATGACAGCAGCTGGAGGTATGGTGGTTACTGCTGCATGTTGTTGTGCTGGAATTGTCCAGTGAAGAATTCCTGTTTTAAATGGACAATGTGAGGAGGGGGCACACACGAAAAATTAAAACATGAGGGCGCAGTCTCACTGTGGAGATGTTTGAGGAAAATGTAGTATACTACCTATGATACACATTGATATATATATGGTATGATATATATGATATGTAATGGTATGTATTTGTTGCTAATGTCCTGGAACACATATTTACCTACCATGTATGCTTTACAGACGTTAACTACCATGTGGCAATGAATGAATTAACCTAACACAAGAAGAGAGGAGTTAACTTTCTTGACTTTCAGAACTTAAATTTTAAAATATGCTTAGCCTGTTGAGGTGTACCAGCAGCCTTAAATTCGCCATAGTGAGGTTTACTGGGTAGGAATAGAGTTGTGCAGTCTTAGTCTTTTCATTTTACTTTTTCAGTTTTTTATTACAGTTTTGGACAGCGACTGATACCTTAAATTTATGTTCAGAAGGAAGAGTGCAGAACAGTATTTTTCTCAGAGTGCCAAACTAGAACTGTGGCATGATTTTTCTTTTGTTCCAGCACATTAAGATTCAGCCTCATTTCACCTATTATTGTCCTGTGACTATATAAAAACAAAAAAGAAAGAATATTTAAGAATATTTTCCAAATTTTTTAGTTGAGAATAATTTTGTCTTTAAATATGCCCACTGAATCTAAAAAAACAGCTATTTGGCTGGTTGAAATAGATGCCATTAATAAACAGCTGTTTCGTGAGACCTTTGTTGTGAAGCTTGGCCAGTTAGTTACCTCTGTGGTTTCACATCTGACCCACTGTTTCCTTCTACAGTGGCATGTTTGTTTGTGAATCACCAGGGAACTGTGATTTGGCCAAGCAGCAGCAGCTCCCACAGCCATAGGTTGTGACACCTCCCTCGCTCCAGCCGGTGTCCTGCAGGAAGTGAGAAGAAGCTGTAACCGTACCGTCTCACGTTAAAATTTCTGACTGCATAGCACATGTCCAAAGAAGCCGTTTGTGGGGACTTGTCCATGCTAGAAACCGATACTCTTACAGAACATGGCCTTTCAAAAAGAGAAGGGGGAGATTGAGTGGTACATGCACAGAGCCCTTTATGTCCTTAGCCCTTATCAGCTCCGCCGAAGGCAGGGCTGTGTGGCTGGGCGCAGCTCTGTGCTGGTTTTGAGGAGAAACGAGCCATGAGCACCACACCAGTGTTAGCAGCAGAAAACCTGAGTGCTTCCCTTTCATGTCGGGGTGTTTCAAAAATGTTGTCTGGCCAGTGGTGTGAATGAGAATTACGTACTGTGAATTACGCTGTGAATGAGAATTACGTACCATAAAACCTAGTAGTTTCCTGGATTAGACCAATTAGTGTTTGTTTAGATAATTCAGGGCTTGAATGACTTCCTCTCCGGAAGCTCCAGGACTGAAGTGCTAAGGCGGCACACCTCGGCTGAGCTGCCTGTGCCTTTGCTCTGAAAGGCTTACGGAAGATAATCACAACTTTACAAGTATAGGTGAATTGCAGATCACGTCTTACAAGAGGAAGCGTTATTCACAGCACTTCTCAGTTATTAACTGATTGGAATTACAGCCTTGATTGCATGCAATGGCTATTCTGTGATGATACCTGAATTTGAAGCCCAGAATTTGAACTTCACACAGCTCTATGAAGTCTTTAGGCGCTGCAGAGGTGAGGAAGGGATACACTATTTCAGTATATGTTTTCATTTGCAGTTTTTTTAGTACGTTCTGTATTTCCAAATAAAATGGTCTATAACAGGCCAATAGCATTTATGTGATGCACCTTCCTTTATGAGTAGGTTGCTGCTGCTGCTGCTGAGGAAGAGCTGAGTGTGTTCTGTTCGGTCCCTGAAAATGGCTTTTCAAGTTAAACCACTCAAATACAAAGCAGAGCAATCTTGTCTATAAAGAATCATTCCAGTCTTAAGGAAATAATTTCGGGAATGAGTGAGCCTTGGACATCTGTTTTGCCTTTTTTTTTTCTTTCAAGTACAATTTCCATACTAGAAGAGCACACACATGGCTGTGCATATGTTGTTTAATCTCTTAATTGCAATTATGATCAAAAAATGAGGAAGGAAGTCTATGACTAGGAGAGTAAGGAAGAGGGGGAGTTAGGCATATGGGACAGACCAATATTCTTGACTTCTCCTTCAGGGAATAGATATCATCTGTCATTCCCCCTAGCCTGGAAGAGATTATATCAAAGGGATATGCTTCATCCATAATGATGAGATCACCTTTTCTGCTCCTCAGGGAGCTGAAGATGGTGAAAGAAAAGTTTGCTTCCCTTAAGAGCCTGGCAAATAAGTTCTAGCAAACAGCAAAAACAATGGGGTGGGAAAAAAATACCCAAGGGAATCCAGATGTGTTCTGTCATCGCTGTATGACACAAGTGGCTATTTGAATTTCTGGGTTATGTGGATTTGTCCTTTCTTTAAAAATTGGTTATGTTTGTTCTCTTGCCTTCTTTGGCAGTTTCAGGTGGCAGTTTCCCCTCCCATAAGATGCATGAATGTGCAGAACAATAAAAAAGGTTACTTGGCCGAGCTTCAGGTTAAACACCTTGCACTTGACTACTCAGCTGTTCAAATAAAATTAGTTTAGTTTCTCCCAATGTATAGTCTTGTCAGTTCAGTCTCAATAGATTTGATATGATCTGAAGTTTTATCTTCAGTGAAGGAAAATCAAATTTTTTTATTATTATTTTGCAGGTGGCTTCAGGTGAATGCAATGAAGACACTGAAGTTTACAACATTACCCTTAGTACTGGGGATGAGCTCACTTTAATGGGGCAAGCTGAAATCCTTTATGCAAAATCTTCTAAAGAGAAATCACGACTGAACACCATCTTCAAAAAAATTGGGAAACTTAATTCAATTAGTAAGCTAGGCAGAGGCAAAATGCCCTGCCTCATCTGCATGAACCACAGGACCAACGAAAGCATCAGTCTCCCTTTCCAGTGTAAGGGCAAGTTTAGCACCCGCAGCCCGCTGGAGGTGCAGATGCAAGAAGGTGAGCACACAATTCGCAATATAGTAGAAAAAACCAGGCTGCCTGTTAATGTGACTGTGCCGAGTCCTACACCAAGAAACCCTTACGACCTGCATTTTATCCGTGAAGGGCACAGGTACAAGTTTGTCAACATTCAAACCAAGACTGTGGTGGTTTGTTGCGTGCTTCGTGGCAACAAAATTATTCCCATGCATTTTCCCTTGCACTTGACGCTTCCGAAATTTACTCTACCCGACAGTCTGGTGAAGGGGGAGCTGTGGCATGAATCCCTCATCCAGCACTGGTTTAATATATGCCAGGAACAGTTTGACATAGATGAGTATTCCCGTGCCGTGCGAGATGTGAAAACTGACTGGAACGAAGACTGCAAGAGCCCGAAGAAGACCCGATGCACGGCACACAGCCACGTGCCCAACTCCCTCAGCTACGCACGGGACGAACTTACTCAGTCCTTCCACCGGCTTTCAGTGTGCGTCTATGGAAACAACTTGCATGGGAATAGTGAAGTGAACCTCCATGGCTGCAGGGACTTGTGTAACGAGTGGGCCCTGTTCTCTCATGATGCTCTTCAGTACCAGGAGTCTGGTGACAGCAGCAGCGATTACCTTTTTCCTGAAGTTAGTGAAGAATCGATGTTTCTGCCTACAAAACCAGAACTTCCTTATGAAGAGCTGTGGTTGGACCAAGGGTCTGGAAAGGCTGGTGACCAGCCTCTCACTCGCTCGCTAAGTGAGAAGAACAAATGTGACAACTACAGAGGGTCTTTCCGATCAAAGTGTGGTACCACATCTCTTCCTGTGCCTGCAACTGTCGGAGCAACCACAAAGTCTTCAGATGTTTCCCTACCTCCACCTCCAGTGCCTCCCAAATCAGAAGCAGTAAGTCAGGGTTATTTATGTTGGTTTGTTTCCTTTTTTAGCTGGTGCAGAGTTTGCTTGGGGATTTTTTTAGGGAAGACTGGGGGGGGTAGATACAGAGGGCAAGGAAAATGTGAGACTGTGAGATGTGCAACTTTAACTAGTTTCCTACCAAGTGTAAGTCATACCCTAAATATCACCAGGGTATATTTAATATAACTGATCTAGTAGCTTAATCCTGATACTTTCAGGTGATATTTATTGGGGTTTTTTGTTCCCACAAACAAGGTCTAAGAATTGCTAGGTCACTTCCTTCCCTTGCTTTTCCCTATCATCTCTCTACGTGGCGTCCATGTTGTCTCATATTTTCTGTGGCCCCATTCTGTGCCATGACCCCACTTGGAACTGCCTCGGATCACCTTAGTGTGTGCATCTTCAATTAACAGACCCTGATAATGAGGACAGCTAGAATTTTTATGGATTTGGAGTGTTTGTTAATGAGAGATTTTCTTCTTGGTTACGAGTCTATGGCAGATTTTAAAGAATATTAAGTGTCATTGACCTCAAGGAAACTTTATCAGACTAGACCTGAACTAATCACTCTGTACTGCTTATTGAAAGAAAACATGTTTAAATAAGAACTCTGCAGAGTTGATAAATGAGCCTTCTAGAGGTCTCAATTTTAAACAGAGCATGTTTCCTGTCCTGGGGTTTCTAATGAAAACTCATGGGAGAAATCATTTCTCCAAACCTGAAATGTCATGGAGACTTCAGAGGAAAAAAAAAAAGGAAAAAAAACAAAACACAAATATGTTTTATCAACAGAAGCTTACATGGACTGCGTGGAAAATCCAACCATTATGTGGTCTCTTGATGTAGTCCTAAACATTATTTTTTAAAAAAATGCAAAGGAAAAAAAGAAAAATTCCCCCAGGAAAGAGTGTCTAGGAATGTTTAGCAAAATGATACATACTCATGTCACATGAATCTTGACAGATATTATAATTTAACAAATTAGTTTTGCAGCATTTTTGATGGAATTTAAATAAAGAAAATATTGTTCTGTTTGCAAGTCCAATGATATTTTCAAGAGCGTGGCTGCACAGTAGACTGAGACTAACCTAAGACCAAACTGCAACAACCCGTGGCAATCTCATCCCTTTCCTATTCCCTTCTTCCATTCCCAGTCCAACAGTGCTGGCCGTTGCCTTTCCCTCATAAGCCAGGTCACAATCTGGTTGAAAGCTAAGTTGTATTTATTTGTGCTGGGTTAGCCTGCAGTGGATTGCTGTGAGGATCCCCCTGGCCAGGCTCTGCAGCTTCTGGGGAGGTGCGACGAGGAAAGGGGAGGAGAACGCCAGTGCAGGCATGAAACACACAACTGCAGCCCTTGGACCGTGCCATCAAAACTTCCCCAAAAAGCAGCCGCAGCCGCTTCAGCAAAGACAGGAAAGTCAAGACATTACGTCTTCTTAGCAAGGACTGTTTATGTGTAATGTCTAAGTGCAGGAACCCGAGAGCACTTCCTTGCCTGCGAGGTCAGGTACGTGCTGACACTTTGTCCAGACTCCTTTGGACAAGTGCCCGACAGCACCATATCGGGATGAGGTTCCCTGGCACCCTACACTGATGTAAACTGGGGTACGACCCTCCTCCTCCTTTCCCAGCCACATGGTCCTGGCTCCTCTTTTGTGCTGGCTCTGGCACTCCTGCTCCTGGGCAGGCAGCCAGGTCTGGATCTGGAAAATGATTAGTTTCCTGCTGATTTCTGCGGGCTGAACTGCTTCAGCGCAGGGTCAGAGGAGCAGTGGAGCCAGTGCCGGGGAGTGGGCGAGGGGGCAGTGGGGGAGGAAGGCTGCCCCCGCAGCAGGGTGAGGGCAGCAGCCCTCCTGGCAGGGGGCTGCTGGCACCCTGGGTCATGCCTGAGACATGGGTGTCTCATCTCATGCCTGTGGTGGCGTGGGAGTCGGGATGCTGGGGGAGCTGTGGAGCACCTGCACAGCATCCGTGTGGACCCTCACACTTGGGGAACCCTCGTGGCATAGCGAGTCCCTTCTGGGGGCAGCAGGGTAGCGCTTGGTGTACCTACATATGTTGCCTTTTAAGGTCACTTTGAAAAGTGTGTGGTTTTGCCATGTGTGTCTTACATTACTGAGGTGATGTGTGAGTGCTGTCAGCAATTTTGGTATTGCTTTCTATCCGAGCAGGAGAACTAATTTCTGCTAAAGATATTAACCTGCATTTAGAGGTGGGCAGGGGGTGTTACAACGTACAAAATAAAAAAAAAACTTGCATTGCTGTAGATGATAATAATTTAGACTCGGTTTTGTGGCTTCCTGGAACAGCTTTGGAATGAGTATCAGTGATCTACTGAATTCATCAGTGGGCTGGGGCCAAGGAGATGTTTGCATGGTTTCCATGTAGGGTATTTATAGAATACGTAGATCTCAGGAGCTGCTGGTGAACATGCGGTTTAGTCATCACTCCCTCTAGAATGATATTCCATAGCGTTTCTGTATAAAGGTTGGCTAGCAATTGTACTTTTGCATGCACTAGATTTAAAATGTGTGTAGAGGAGCTGGTTGTAGGAGAGGGACAAGGGCATTCAAGTGTTTCAGAAGCTGTGCTGGTTTTCTTCTCACCAGCAGGACGAAGCATTCTGATATATAATGCTTATTTTCTAAATAACCTTTCAGAAAATCAAAGTAGCATGAAAGCAGAAGGCGGGGGGCGAGGGAGAATGACCTCTGAATTAAGGCCTGTAAATTAGAAATTGCTTCAGTCCCCAAACACTAATTTGCATAAAATCAGAGCCTGTTTTCCTGATTGATTTAAAGCACATCGTCGATGGAGCGTGCCAACAGTTCAGGCTCCCGTCGGCAAGGAGCGTTGAACTGCCTAGCGTTAAGCTTGCGGTCGTGCGGGCGATGGGGTGGTTTTTATCCAGGCAGCTTCGGAAGCAGTCACTGTGATGAGCACCTGCGATGCCCAGAGGCAGGAGTGACTCCCCAGGGCCCAGGGGGTGCTGGGAGGGCTTGGGCTGGCACTGAGGAAAAGGAGCAGAGGTCTTAAAATCCACCTCATGCTGTCAGAAAGGGGTCACCATCCCCCGGTCACAGGAAAGAGTGCTGGAGCATGGGAGGGCTCCGACATGCAGTGCAAATGCACTTTGTCTGTATCTGGCAGCCGCATGGCATCTACTGCTTCTGGGCAAAAGAGTATTTCCTTGTAACAGCAGCAGCCATCGCAGTCGTCGTGTCGCGCTGCGGCTGTTCCCCTCCTCTCTCTCATGTATTGCATTGCTGTTTGCTGGGATCCAGTGAGGGTAGCTCTCCTCTGAAGTTTCTCCTTGCTCTTGTCAGCTTAATCTGTGAAATCTCTCCTTTTTATTCCTCTGCTGGGTTTCCTCAGGGCTGTGTCTGGCAGCTGTAATCGCGGTCTTGTGACAGGGACCAACTGGGCCTGCAAACTGGTATTATTTATGGCCTCGTTCTGATCTGCAATCTAGGTCAGCAAGGGAGCTTGGCATAGTTTGTTATGCCAGCACCTTTGAATGCAGGCAGTCTTCCCAGGAAAGAATCCCTTTAACCCCTTGACCGTCTGCTGTGCTCCAAGAGCTCCCCTGCATGGTCTCTCTAACCTCATGGGTATGTATTCAATAGCATGCAGTATTAACTTTGCCTACTCTGACTTGGGGGAAAAAAAAATAAAATTAAGTCCTTAGGCATCCTTGGGGCACAGTACTAAAATGGTTGAAGAGTTTTATGCCTGAATTCAATAACAAACATGAATAAAATTGATTCTTTTTTTTTTCTTGAAAGAGCAAATAAGAACCCTTAGAGCAAGATTTATTTCAGTATTTTATGCTGTTGGGCATTTCCTGTAGTTTTGACTTGTTTTGAATTAGGGAAAAAATGTACTACAATGTCCTAGTCCCCAATTTTCCATTTCACAAAATGGGTTGTTGCATTTTGAAAGCACTGAAGTGGATTGCAAAAGGTTCCACATTTATTTTGTTTTTAAATAAATTAAATCACTTTAATTGCTAATTATGTGTTGCAGAACTGCTAAGATAACTTTTAGTTCTGCAGTGTTGTTAAATTTAAAAATAAGCTATAACTTTCAAACACAAAGAGAATTTCCCTTTTCTGGTGCATCTAAGAGTGTTTCAGACAGGGACAACATAGAGGTCTCTGCCCGCCCAGGGGGGAGGTGGTGAGCCCTTAAAAATCCTGCCTGGCAGCCAGTCGCAGTAGCCTTGCTCACTTCTAGCCCTACTAAGTAAAGTTGTTCTTCCAAATATCATAGGGTGGTTAGAACTGGAAGGGACCTTAAAGATCATCTAGTTCCAACCCCCCTGCCATGGGCAGGGACACCTCCCACTACACCAGGTTGCTGAAAGCCCCATCCAACCCGGCCTTGAACATCTCCAGGGATGGGGCATCCACCAGTTCCTTGGGCAACCTGTTCCGGTGTCTCACCACCCTCACAGTAAACAATTTCTTCCTAATATCTAATCTGCATCTATCATCTTTTAGCTTAAAACCGTTACCCCTTGTCCTATCGCTACATTGCCTGATAAAGAGTCCCTGCCCATATGTACTGATGAGATTAAGGTCTTAATTCCATCATTTTTTCTATGGGGATGGATCCTGAGATTTTGCTCCTACCTAGGCAGACCAAACTAAATTTCAGATAAGCAGTGCTACAGCTGTGTGTTTTAAGCTGCAAAGTTGGCTGGCTGCAAAAAGTAGACCGACTGGCTGGGTGCGTTATTTGAACAGGTTCTTCTGCCCACACCTTTCAGCTTGTAGGTTATGTAGTTAACCTTATCCTGGACTGCTTTGGCAGCTACAGAAGGACTGAAGCTCCAGGTCTGAATCCCAGTATCTGGTAAATACGAGATACATGTACTGTTCCTGGGGGAGGAAGGCAGGGAATTATTCTGGAGCTGGATGGCTGACTATCACTGGTGAAGTAAGTCAGGAAACATCAAAGTCTGTTGATATCTTTTCATTACATAAGCTTGGTTTATTACATCTAAATAAACAACACTAATGAAGTTTAAGACTAATGAATTGCTCCTTACAAAATGTAAAATGTCTGGAACAGTCTGTCTGATTTTGTATGTTACTGGAAGTTTCTTTTACATTTTTTTCATGGCTGCTACTTTTTAAACCAATGGATATCAAACTACTAAAAAGCACCCTAAAAAAGATTGCTAGTAGCTCTACTGGTACCAAGGTGTTCTTTTGGACTTCTTTATGAGCCACATACAGTTGCAAATGTATATACTCAGGATCATTTTTCTCTTCTCCTCCCTTTTTAATTATTTCCTTTCATGGAATAAAGCAGAACCAGATGTGTTTCATCCGGTCCAGAGTGCTGTTGCCCAGATTTTCTTGCTGCTTACTTACATGTTCTTCTTTTGTACAGGTGAAAGAGGAATGCAGGCTCCTGAATGCTCCCCCTGTCCCACCACGGAGTTCAAAGCCGTCCTCCACCAGTCCTTCCATCCCTCCTCGTACAGTCAAACCGGCACGACAGCAGACCCGCTCTCCTAGCCCTACTCTGTCCTACTACTCTTCAGGACTACACAACATGTATGTGTCTGAGCTGTCAGAGCCCCGTGCTAGCACTTTTTGAGAAAGTTAAATTTTGGAGTATTCTTTTTGAAGGTGCTTGTTTATGAAGGCATGGTACTGTGTCAGAGTTGCTGACTTCTTGCGAAATAGGCTAACCTGTCAAGTTATTTTTAAAGATTCAAGAGGAAGCAAACCTCCAGCAGAAACTATTTTTTACTAGATAGGACATAGCAATTTATATTAAATATCTGCACATATTGTGATAAGTAATCTCACTGTAAGGTGGCACAGGCTGTCTAAATGGAAAATCCCATACAGTTCTGTATAATTCTTGAAAGGCTTGAATCTTCAAACCAGAACATCTCAAAGCTAGTTTTCGAGTGGGATTTCAGTGCTACATGCATGCAGTGCAGCCAGCTCTGATAAGTGGGGGCACAAAAAGGGTGTGGTAATCCAGAAATGTGTTGTGCCAACTATATGGGAACCTACGGGGTGGGTGTGATGGAGAACAGAGAAGCCAGCAGACACCACTGAGTGCAAAGTGAGGTGTAGCGGAAGGGCACCAGACAGCTTCCAGATCAAACCCACTTCAGCACAAACCCAGCCCACAAACTGGAAAATCCACTCAGGCTAGTCGAAAGTTGACAGCAGATTTTGAATACGTTGCTGCAAACCTTTTCCTAGCAATGCAGCGTTCTTCCTTTGGCTTTAGAAAGTGTATACGCCTTTTGAAGTCTCACCTTGTTTTTAACTTTTATTGTCTTGTTGCCATTATTTTTGGTATATATTCAATGACAAGATACTACCTGTCTGGATATTACAAATTGATCTGAAATGCCACTGAAATCATTTCAGCCTAGATGCAATTGGTGTAATAACTTGTGCTGGAATTGCCTTTCTAAACCATACTGCACATTTGCAGCTTAGTGTTGTGTATCTGGCAATGATCACTCTAGATCAAGGCTGCTCATTTGTTTTTATGAAAGCCTGTTGGGTAGTTCTGTCAAGGTCTACTCCACAGGAGGCACCAGACCTCCCAGCATTTGAGGCCCACCAAATGCTGCTTTCCCTCTTTGTAGCTAAGAATACATCTGCCTCTCAAGAAACCAGGAAAACAATGAGAAGTGAAGTTTCTCAGGAATACAGGTGGCCTTATTTGCCTCAAACTTCACAGTATTTGCATGAAATTCATCTCCAGCTTGGGTCCATACCAGATATCTCCATCTTGGTAGAACTGACCTAGTGCTACAGAGGAAGCTGCTGGAAAATTGGCAATGTGGGGAGTAGCCAGATTGCTGGTGAAGTTGCTTTTCAAGTCTTGCCATTTTTATCAATGATCTTCTTTTCTGGATTGTGAAGGGTTGCAGCCAATATTTTAAACGCAGACAAAACCATTATGATTTGTCCTTATCTGCCTATAAAAATGTCTGATGTCTGACTTCAGCTGTATTTGAGGTTTCTCTTGCATCCTTTGGTGCTGAGTCCCAGTGACTTAATTTCGGTGAAGGACAAATAAGGAAGCACTTCAAAAATGTTACTTTATCAGTTTCCAGTAATTCCATTAATCTTTTAAGTCATTAAATGTTCTCATTTCAAATATTGAATTAGAGAACAGAAACAGGATCAATCAATTTAATCCCTCTGTATTGTTTACAACACCTCACTGACTGTCTTCTCTGAACTGAACAGCCCAATGGCTAAATTTGTGAAAAGTGCTTTGCTCTGTGTACGTTACAGCAGTTGGCATGTAAACAGCCAGAAATGACCAGTTGACAGTGTATCCTTGTTGAGGAGGAAGAAAAAATATCTGCTATTGTAAACATCCAACTGTTTTACCTTACAGACTTGTATTCGTGACATAAACAGGAAAAAAGAAAAGTTTGGAGGGCATGGAGTGAAGAGCAAGGGATGGTTAGACAGAGGGGGAAACTGCATCTCTTGGGGCTGAGTTTTATAACTAATTTTCCGGTCATACAGATTAGAGCTGCTTTTACATATCTGCACTCTGTGTTTGAGCTGGGCAAGTCCAGGTTGGCTTCCTTTCTGACTCACTCTAGGTGCACGGGGAACTATTTTTTGTGTCAATCCATTCAAAACTATGCTGATTTTTTGAAAGCTGCTGCTTGTCTCAAGCAGTTTTCACTGAGCTGTCACAAAATGACTGCCTAGTTTGTTTCCTGAGTACTTAGTTTCCAGAAGAGACAGGTGAGTAATTAAAACAATTATTTCAACTGTTGGTTTCCCTCTGTTTTGATAGGTGAGAATTTTATAAATCTGCTAATTGTTTTTCCAGTGTTCTGGCTTCATTGGCCAGAATTCCAGATTCTGTAATTCCCGATCCTTCAGACTTTCTAAAAGAAAGTGACGTAAAAGCCACAGACATTTGCTTTTGATAACAGATTGCATGCTTTTGTTGGCATCTCTGTCTCTCGGGAGCACTTGGATATAAACCATCAGTTCCCTCAGACAGGCTGAGCTTAGTTTACCACCTGGAAGTAGGTCAGGGTAACTTTGTTTAGGTGCCTTTGAAAAGCAAGTGTTTCTCATCATAGCTTTTTTAAGGGTATGGACACACAAACAAGTTACTGTGGGGCAAGCTTAAAGCCTGCTACTTCAACACGTGCAGCAGGGTCTACTTACCCTTCCAGGTAAAACTCTTCCTTTGGCAGTAAGCATTCACTTAGTCTGTGTCATCGTACTGTGCTCTGGTGCAGTTTTTGCACCAGTGAGCACTGGGGAAGGATCCTGTGCCCTGTGCACATGCAAGTGCTGTAGCAAATGAAAATGTTGTCTACAAAAGGACTTTTGGTCATCTCTTATGTCAGTCAAGCTTGGGTCTAGTGCAATGGTGACCTGCCCCTGTTAAGAGCTTTTTCATGCTGTGACACATCTGTGGTGTATATAAATACTAAATGGAGGATTAGAACATTTTCTAGTGTAGGTGAGGCTGTTCCTTTTCCATGGTGGTGTCCCTCAGGAATTCGACAGTGGAAAAACTGAGTATTCGGGAGATGACACAGAACCGAATTGAGACATCTACTTTTTTATGAGCTTGAAAAAACAAGACGTGAGGCTTCTGGGTATATCAGTGTCTTGTCAGGCTTGTAGGAGGAGTAAAAGAACTGTCAGTGCATTATTCAAACGTGTTGTTAATTCAAATCTGAAAAGTTCTGCCAGAGGAAAGAAGATTCTTTCCTTGTGACAGCCACCCTCTGACTCTGTCAGATGATTTATTAATTTATTCAAATGCCACGTTTTTTCGTACTAACAACATCCTTTCTGCTTTGTTCCTCAAGCAATGTCACAGAGAGTGACAACACCAACCCAACTGAGAGCGCACCTGTTTCCTGCTATCCTTGTAACATGATGAAAACCGAATCCAAAGAGCCTGAGAGCACGATGCCTTTGGGAAGTCCCTCAACTGAAGCTCCGCCTTCAAGGTTATCTTGGCCAAACCATTTTTCAGGAACTGCCGAAGGCCTGAATAGAAGTGATTTCCTGCTCGATCCAAGCAGGAGCTACAGTTACCCCAGACAGAAGACTCCAGGTACGCCAAAGAGAAACTGTCCAGCACCTTTGACTTTTGACTTCGATGGGTGTGAGCTCCCGGCAGGGTACTCCCCGCTGACCCCAGCAGAGTTCACAAACACCATCTCTAGCTGTCCAAAGTCAGCAAGTTACTCTCTAGACTGCACTGATGAGAAAACTCTGGGAGTCAGCACCACAAAGCAGAGCCGTTCGTGTCCTGCCTTACCTCCTCGGGCACCGAAGTCAAGTGAAGAGAAGACAGTTACAGACACGTGCCCCTTGCCGCTGAAAATAGATGGTGCTGAGGAGGAGTCAAAAACTAGTTCTCCAGACCTCTTGGAAGATCAGTATCTCATTAAAAAGGGCATGCAGGATGCGTTCTCTGTGTCTTACCCCTTCTCATCTCCCCTCCACCTCCAGTTAGCACCAAGATCTTGTGGGGATGGCTCTCCCTGGCAGCCACCCACGGACCTTTCTGGACTCTCAATAGAGGAAGTGTCTAAATCGCTGAGGTTTATTGGTCTGTCAGAAGACGTCATATCATTTTTTGTTACAGAGAAGATTGATGGCAATTTACTGGTTCAGCTTACAGAAGAAATCCTGTCAGAAGACTTTAAGCTAAGCAAATTGCAGGTTAAGAAAATACTACAGTTCATTAATGGCTGGCGGCCCAAGATGTGATGCTGACTAGTTATTAGCGAAACTGTACGAGATGGGCTCGATGCACTTCAGCTGATACATCACTTCCTGGTTTTTGCACTAAAAGCCCTTCCTGTAAATAGTAGTAGAAAAATTCTTACTATGCAGATAAACATTTTTGAGTGGTGGATGGATTTTTTTTTTTTAATATGTCAATAATAAAGGTAGAGAATCTGCAGAGGTGTGCCTTGTGCATCCCTGAACGTTCAACAGCTGCTAAAAACTGGACACTAAGGGAACTTTTACTCCGTAGTCTGTTAAGACTTAGTCGTATTTATTACTGAACAATTTGATGCTGAAAGACACACACCAATCCAGTTTACAGTTTTGTGTTAACTGCAAAAAAAAATTATTTCTTATGGGATTATATCTGTTTGAATAATATTTGGCAACATGCTGTGACTTTCTTCCGTTTCTGTTAACAAGAAGCATGTCCAGATATACAAAACCATCATTTTGACACTACATCTGAAAATGTTAAGAATTGCTGTGAAGTGCCACTAATACACTATTCTTGCAGCATATTTTTGTTAACAGTATCTTCCTGACTACCTGTAATGTGGATACACTTTCCATGTGACTTTGGGTAAAAAGAGTTAAATGTTTTTAGAACAAGAGTCTTGCTCAGCTCATTGCCCAGAGGGGAGGGAGAAGGGGGATTTTCCTACTGAGCCACTCTGCCCTGGCCAATTAAAAGTTTATGACCTGTAGATTTCAAAAGTTGCTTTTGTAGTCGGATGACTGGAGTAAGTAGCATGACTTCTAGTTGTGCAGCTTTCTCATGGGAAAGGCAGTTCAGTGCACAGACTCTTCTCTCGGCAGATCCTGCCTGCCACAGTAGCCTGCTAGCGCAGCCCTTGCAATAGCCTTGCTTTGGCGAAAGGCAACCCCTTCTATTTCCTCTGCTGCTGTTACCGTCATCTGAAAATGCGCTTGATGTACTATCCTATTCCTGTGGTCGGATCTGTGGGGGCAGGTGATAGTACTCCTGTAGGATGCCTTTGAAATAAAGCATTAGCGAGGCGGGAACAGAAACAGCACATTGCGTGCTGGTAAGAAGGGGCCACGTGCGGGTTTGGGCCATGCCTTGGGAAATGCTTGTGATGTTTAAGTTCACCTGTCTTGTTTGCAGTGGATGCAGGAGGATGTGGCTGTCAAAGTGGGAGGGATCGTAGCATCGTAAGATGTGCTAATTCAGTTGGCCAGCTGCAAAAACTCACTGCGATAGATGTCATATGGAAGTAGCGGTCGAAAGGGAGCACAGAGATGGGAAGGGGACATTAGGCTGCCCCTGGAGACCTTTCAAATTTTAACTGCTCAGAAGGCTAGAAATAGGATTAACTTTTACTAGCCCGTTACTGATCTCCTGTGCTTGGCAGAGCTTTCCGAAATGTGTCTAAATAACCTCAGGATCCTCTGCTTCTGCAGTAGTGAATGCAAGGATTCAGGAAACAGTCTGTGATGTCCATCCTCAGCAACTGTGTGTGCCCAGGGTCTTCAGGTGATCAGAGCCAGGGATGCTGGAGGAGCTTCACCTTCACCTGCTGCTGAGCAGAGCCCTGCCAGGGTGACACCATCACCTGCCTTTCTTACCTTTTTGAAATACAAAAAAATCTCACTTTTTCCATTGTAGGGCACGTAGTGGGAGCATCAAGAGGAAATACAAGGGAGGGACAAAAATAAGAGGCTGCTTTTGGCTGTTTTCTCAGCCATATTGACTCATTGAAAAGAATGTATTTGCAAATGGAGTTTTCTGTTGCCCAGGCAAATTTCATGTCATGCCTCCATGACAAAGCCAAGATGCATCATTTATCTTGTAATAATGCAAACCACCAGTTCTCAACCAGAGAGCAAAGCCCAATTGATGTGGGTACTAGAAAGCAGTGAGCCAAAAAAATATCCCAATAGAAAAACCCCAAGAGTTCATAATCCTACTCTTTTTCTTAACGTATTGACTTTTAGCAACAGATCAATAGTTTTCTCCAAATGCGTTTTAATTAGCATCCTAAAATATTTTAGCTGCAAGTAAGACCAAATCAAATTCAAGTACTGTTCAGGTGTGTATGCTTGTTGGTAGGCATGTGCAAGTTGAAGTCAACTGCATTTTAACCTTCACTATGTCAAATGAACGTTCAAATTTTAAAGGGTCGAATTTTAAATGTCAGGTACTTCTATTTGTTTTGCTGGGCTTGTTAATTCCAGGTAAAATAAGTAAAATGTATCCTTCTCAAAAAAAAAAAAAAAAGAAGATGGTAGTCTTGGTAATATTAACACTAAATATTTCAAATGCCCCCAGGATATTAACATCCCCGAGAAAGTAGTGGTTTTTGACTACAGGTGAATACCTGTTCTGTTATCTCTGCTTACGTGCTTGGAAGGGGTTTTCTGGCAAGCAGCCTGGTGGAATTTGCATTCACGAGTGTGCTGCATTAACATCACATACGCATAGCCCAAAATACAATTGGCCTGTTGAAAGGCCCAGAAATGTGCAATGATTTCAGAAGCAGATCCTGTGTGCAAAAGTACAACTAAAACCTCTAATTGCAAACTTGCTATCGACGTCCTTCCAGTTGTCTTCTTCTGGCTTGGCACCACTTACTTATTTTTATGCATAATATGTTAGCATTTGACCTTTTCTTTTGCCCTTAGCAGCTCGTCACCTTAATCTTCCAAGCCTTTTTTAGCAATTTAGATGTTCCTAACTTTTGTGTTGTGTGAATTACATGACTGCAACACCGAGCCACCTGCTGTGATGCCCAAGCTGGACTGAAGCGTCTGCTCTGATGAAATCAGGAGAGGGATGAGCAATACGGGCAGCTGGAGTATGGTGGCTCTGCCTCTCCAGCGCTGTGTACGTAGCCAGGCTATGGCAGCACTGATGCCTATGGGATCTGATTTATTTACTTTCCTCTTGAGCTTCATTGCCGTGGTGTTAGGGGCTCAGGACCATCTCTGGCGCTGTAGAAGGCATTCTGAACAAGGCAGACCAACGTGAACGCATAGATCTCATGGGAAGTTCCTGGCAACAAAGGGATGGTGGCACCTTTGAAACAAGGCAGGAGCAGAGGAGTCCTTCAGGCCTTAGCAAAGAACCACACAATCTCTTTAGAAGGATGGGGTGTAAAACCTGGAGACTTAAATCTGTAAAAGGTTACAAGATGCTGCACTGCTTATTGTACTTTGAGGTGGAGGGTAACTTGATGTTCCCACTGTGATTAGGAAGTGTCTGAAAGCTCTGGGGGATATCCCTGTAATATGAACTTTTTACCAGCTGATGTGAATAGGAGGAGATAGCACTTAGTGTTTGATAGGACTTGCAAACCATCCCAACAAACCGGGCAGTGCCGGGGCACGGGCACTCTCTCGTGGGAGTCCCTTGCTGCTGAACTGTTGATATGTTGAACTGTCGATATGTTGAACTGTCTTACCTGGTTTGGTGCAACCCAACCAGCCTGTGCAATGGGTGATCCCAGACAGTTCCCAAGCACAGTTCGGAGGTTAGCAATGGAGGAAACCAGCCTGGTTTCGGAGTGTAATAGAGTTCAACCATGTTGATGTGAGCTGTGTTGGTTGTCCTTGGGGCCTGAGAGCAGGCTTTGGCCCATTTTGTCTACTAACAGAGATGTAGCCTTTCTATGGTAGCAAAAAAATCTGGCATGTCACTCTGTATGGAGCTGTCTCTTTGTCCTGCACCAGGAAACATGTCTTTTCTATGCAACAGTCGCGTGGCAGCGCAAGGACTGATGCTGCTTTCAGTGGCGAAAGCTGGATTCTGGTATAGGGTTCTTTCTGGAGGTGGACACGGAATTGGCCAGGGGAGGCATGGGGAGGAAACTTGAGAGGAAATGCTGGTTTCCTTTAAATGCTCGTTGTGCCTAGGATTAAGATTCTTTGAATTGCTGCCTGGCTGGCTAACCAAAGCTGCATTGAAATCAACTCAAAGTGCATATTTGCTTTCTTATTCTTGCCGTATTGTAAAAATTGCCTACGGCTCGAAACTTAGAGACAGAAAACATTTGGTCCATCCAAAATTAGAATGAAAATGTATTTTGAAGTGTTCTTTGCAGCTAGAAGCAAGAGTTGAAGTAACTGTGTATTACACAGCGTTTTTTCCAATACAACTATTTTACTTGCCACTTTAATTGACTTTATTCCACAGCAACAGCTTCAAGAGAAACAGTGTAAGTTGCGATGCCGTTTCCCAACCCACCATGTTTCAAATCTGTCTATAAATACTTGAAGTGTTTTCTCCTATGTTTTCTTCTTGCATCAACTCCTTGATTGTCTCCCCGCTAAATAAAGTGTGCTGGCACCAGTTACTTGCGTGCTACCCAGCAGGGTGCCTGCCTGTAACTCAGGTCCGCAAAGTCCTGCCTGCGGGCCAGGCAGGGGGTACGCCACGCTACTTAAAAGCCAAACCCTGCATGAAAGGACAAGGGCTTAGCCCAGCTCTCCTGGCTCCTCTTTTTGATGCTCTGAAATCGCAGCTTTCCCGTGTATGCACTAGAAGGTACGAATGAAATCCTAATCCAAGGGAGGGATTTTATTTGCGGTATTAGGGATGGCAGGGCAGGAGGGAAATGCAGGCCCCTTGCTGAGACCTAGCAATAAATGACTCTTCATTTGTTTTGTCTTAAACTGCTAATAGTCCAGGAGCTGTTCAGACTTTACCATTTCTGTGCATAATAACCAAATTTTCAGTGTGAAAATCTGCAGAGTGATTCTCTTGACTTGGACAATCTTCTGAATTATATTAAAAATATCTGTTAGTTCTTAGCTCTTTAGATTCACTTTGGGTAGGTCAAAAAAGCAACACTTGGGAAAAAAATGAGAAAGCCCCAAAATTTTGGCTTAGTACATTTCCGTTATAAAACGAAGCATGGTTTTTGTGGAATTCTGTGCTGTTTTGGGCTTTTGTGTAAAAGGCTGAAGGCAGATTATTATTTAAACCAGGTGCAAATAAATATCCCTGTAATGTATATGAACAAATTTAAACTGCGTATTGTAAGTATATAAACTGTATATTAAAGACACTATTTTCATGATATTTCAAATGTGTACAGAATTCGTTGTATTAAATAGGTTGGGTTGCATGTATTGTATAAAATGTTTGGTTTTCATTTAGCAATTTCACTGACTTATCCTCTTGCCCATCGCAGTATAATTTGGAAATAAGCACTTCTCAAATAGTGAATTCACAAAGTAAGATTGGGGTAATTGAGAGGAGCAATCAGGCTTTTGCATTTAACCTCTCAAGACACATTACTTTTCCCCGTCTTGTAATTTCACTTGATCCCCTTCAGCAAGAGCATCGAGCTGTGTGTTCCCCAAAGAATTTGTTGCCAGACAGCTTTCCTGTCTCCAGCAGACATTCACCTAAAACATTATTTTCCCGAGCCCTCAGCCGATTATCTTTGTTTTAGAGAAATGTGTTCAATTATAATTTGGATATGCTTTCAAGCGCAAAGACCATGTGCAAATATTTCTGCTTTGCAAAAAGTTGCTGAAGCATTTATTGGGTGGGGAGAAAATTAGAGACAAAACAACTTTGTGCTCTAGATTGCCAGTTCACATTTCCTCCAATATTGGCAATAGGGGGAAATGTCCGCTCTACAACCACCCACGTCACGCAGGTAAGTTGCTGTTGGGCCAAATTCCCCTTGGGCTGAAGCTTTGTTCGCTGATACTAGACCAAAAGAAAGTTTGCTTCGGCACAACAGTAGTTGTGGAGGGTTTTACAGAGGGACTCATATGTTTATGAGAAATAAAGCAGGGTAGAATCTGCCACAGCAGTTGCCACTGGATTTGAGACAGGTGGGGTTTACTTGCCTCCAACCCTCACATCTGGGAGAGGGGAGAAGCATGTCTGGAGGCAGAATGTACATCGTGTGGGTTGGGGAACAGAGAGAAGCAGAATCGCTTTAACGAGTTAAGAAAAATCTCATTCACCATGAACAGGGCTGGCTAAGGGACATCTCTGCTCCGCTCTCCAAAGAGGGAGAAAAATATTCAATTTTCTGAATGTTCCAGCCAGTTGGATCCCAGCTGGGCAAAAGGATCTATGGGAAAGCATTGGATGCAGGCAAGGGAAGGGAAGGGCTATAGCCCAAGTCGAAATGTTGCCTTCTCCCTGTCAGGAAAATGCTGTTCTACAGTAGGCGTTTTCTGTTTGCATGTGGTACAGTAGTCATCGAGCCTGACATAAATCCCCTGTCTGACTCCAGTCACCATGGCTACCTGTAAACGTGAATAAGGAATACAGGCAGGGGAGGGACATGAAAACACAGCTTGCTTCTCTTTGGGAAGTGCAAGCTTAACGCTTGTGGACATGCTGCTCCTCTTGGTATGATATGTTTGCTAATTAGACCTTCCCTAGATGTGTTAGGCGTGTGTGTACCCTGTTCTCCCTCTCGCTGGGGCTCCTGTCCTTGACTCGAGTTGCTATGGGATTCAGGATACTGAGAGAGCCTGACGTCCTGCCTCATGACGCCGGTGACTAATCACTGAAGTCCGTAGTTACAGTAGACTGTGCTAGCTCAGGTCGTCGCTACCTTGGGGCACTCTACACCACGCTCTGTTGCCCAGGTACAAACATGCTTTATGTCATCAGATGCACGTGTCATATGCGGCCACTTTCTCCTGTGCACAGGGTGACCAAAAGCTGCAAATTTGGGTGAAGTTCTCCCGTTCTCCCTTTGTTCCATGCCATGAGCAGATGATGGGATTTGCCGTTGCAGAATGAACAGAAAATCGGAGCTGCTTGGGCATTTGCCCTCAGTGATTTTGCCCAGGCCCATTTGCCCTGGACCTAGCAGCCTTGCTCCCACAGCGGCGTGATTTTTAGGGGTCCCCTTGGCACCCCTTGCTAACCACTGTCTCTGCCCCTATGGGCAGCTGTTGGAATGGCAGCTCTGGGGATTGCGCACATACTCAAGATTAATTGTATTCCGTATATAGATAATTTTTTTAATTCTTTTGCCTGTGGTTATCACGCTCAGTGAAGACCAATTTTTGTTGAAAGTTGACAGTATTTATATTTTTATTCAGTTGCCTGGATCCAGCGTTTCTCCTTTCCCAGGGTAAAGCATTTTCACTCAGCACAATGAAGAGCTGATGTGAAAAGTGGCTTTGAGAAGAAGGTGTCTTCTCCCCCTTCTCGCCATCAGATTCCAAAGGTGGAAAGCTCAAGATGGATAACCAGGCTGCCACAATGGGAGCATTGAAATACGACCCAAATCTATCTTTATTGCTCAACGAGACCTCAGAATGCCCTCAACCCCTGGGCGGGACAAAAGTAATCTGGTGCCAAACACGTCTTGGGTAGGAGGAAGAAGAATAAAAGGAAAGAAAATAAGCAGGAAGGAGACAACATACTTAAGGTGCCAAGTCTAAGGAGCTGGTGACAAAGCGGAGGGATGTGTCCTCTTGCTTTGTGTGGCGGTGGCTGCTGTAGTACTTGTACGTGCCACACAGTGTCAGACTGGCACACAGCCACCGAAAGGTGACAGCGGCTGTAGGGGCTGCAGAGGGTGATAGATGGGCTCAGGGACCCTATGCCAATCCCATAAAAACTCGGTCACAAGAAGGAGCTGTTTTAATTGCACTGCTGCTTTTCCATTATATAGCGTAAACAATTATTCTTAATGAATGTGGGGGTCAGTGCAGCAGGTCTCCAGGGCTGGGTTTCCAGTGGATTAGGGCAAACAGAAAACAGGAAGAGGGTCTCATGGATCTACGCTGTAAGAATTGGCAGAAGGTCTGGCAGAGCCCTGAAAAGCTGCATATATCTTGGCTGATCTTATTTATTTAACTGCAGTTCTGCAAGTGGGAGAAATATTTGGCAGCTAGAAACTGTCCTAAAAGCTAGTCCTAGATAGCCTTTGCTCCTGAAGAATGAAGCACAGGCCATCCTGGTAACCAGTCTACCAGTTTCCTCCTGAAGACAATGGGCATTTTTGTCCTTCAAAAAGACTGGAAAATCATACTGGATTAGTATTTCATAGAACGATAGAATGGTTTGGGTTGGAAGGGACCTTAAAGATCATCTAGTCCAACCCCCCTGCCATGGGCAGGGATATCCTTCACTAGACCAGGTTGCTCAAAGCCCCATCCAACCTGGCCTTGGACACTTCCAATGATGGGACATCCACAACTTCTCTGGACAACCTCTGCCAGTGTCCCGCCATCCTCATCGTAAAAAAATATCGTCTTTATACCCAATCTAAACCTACCCTCTTTCAGTTTAAAACCATTGCCCCTTGTCTTGTCACTACACGCCTTGGTAAAAAGCCTCTCTTCATCTTTCTTATAAGCCCCCTTTATATACTGAAAGGACACAAGAAGGTCTCCCTGGAGCCTTCTCTCCTCCAGGCTGAACAACACCAATTCTCTCAGCCTTTCTTCGTGGGAGAGTTGTTCCAGCCCTCTGACCATTTTCATGACCCTGAAATTTCTCCTTTTACTAACAAATCAGTGAAACTGCAGTAGAGATGGGAACGGCCCTCTGTCTACATCTGTCCCACATAGGTCTGTGGTTACTTTTGCCTTACTATTAATTTCTCAAAAGGTTTTGTCTTCTGCTTCCTGTAATGAAAGGCAGTGATAGTAAAACACTTTCCTCTTACCTATCTAGTAAGCTTTCCAATAACCCTTCCTTTCTGACTTAAAAAAAAATAATGTACGGGCATGTATTGTTTCTTCTTTTTTTTTTTTTTTTTTTGGAGTCTTCTCTGCTGCAGCTGGTTTACTGAAAAAAGTGTCATTTCGCAGGGTCTCCAATGTTCATTTTTTGCTTTATAGAATTCGATCTGAGCTTCTTGTGCAATGCTAAAAACTAGGATCTGGAAACTGAGCCTCCAGCCGGGAGCGCAGCAGGCCAAGGATAAAAAGGCCACTAATTAAAAAAGCAACAAACAGTACAAATCCAGGTTTCCCAGCTTGACCTACAAACCCAGCACAACACAACCCAGGGTGACATTTTGTCACCCACCTTTGCTTCCTTTCGGCCTCCAGGGACTGACTGGGTGCCTCTTACCATGGGTGATGGGGTGGTTGCAGGGGGTGTGTGGCTGCCTCTGGTCGCACACAGAGCCCTACCAGTACGTCCAGGGAAAACAGCCCATCCTTTTCCTGCCCTGTTCCTGCTGTCTACACCCCTCTTGCTCCCAGAGCTTTAACCTCCAAGCTTCCATTGCAGATACACTTGGTTTTGGCTTCCACTGTGCCTGCCAACCCTGAAGGAATCAGGTAGGGTGATATCCACTTATAAAAGCAGGTGACTAACGGTTATAAAATACCCCACTGCTGTTGAGCAGTGGGAACTGTTTTAAGGACCACAAAGCTTTCAGTTGAGGGAGTTTCTTTCGTTGTTCTTCCCCGGGTGTTCACACGTAAGATGAACCCACCCCCAAGCCCAGTGTATGGCATGATATTTCTGCTCCTACAGCCCTGAAAGTGGTTTGGTTATTTCCTCACTCTGGGTATTACTGAGACATCCTCAGCTACTGTCTAGTTGTACGGGGTTCAGTTTCCTAAGCATGTGTAACATCACTAACATTTGATAACCAGCAGCTGGAATTTGATTTTTGTTGCTTATCCAAGTGGCTTGTGTTCATATTTTCTTAACACAGTGTTTTTACAGGAAAATTGAAATATCTGCCTAAAGTAAAACTATATTGATGATCCATGCAAATTAGTGTCATCTTGTTCTTAGTGATGGCTTTAAACAGAAAAAAAAAACAGAGAAGGGCAAAGCACAAGTAAAAGGAGTTATATTTAGGCTGCAGGTTCTTACTCTTAAGCTTGAAATCTCAGGGCTGATCATGAACCTGCCTGGAGCCATGAATTTCCATATACAAGATGCAGCTTTGAAATCTTTTTCAAAGTCTTACTTTTGAACTGTGGAAAAAACAGAGATGAGAAGGCAGTTTCTGAAGGAGAGAGGAGAGGCCTCTCTGTCGCACTGCGCCTTTCATCTCCAAACACAAAGGACCAACATGCAGAAAAAGAGCCGGTGTAAGCTGAGCCGCAGTGGCTCAGGCCAAGGTTGCAACCCAGTATTGCCTCCCTCGCAGCGGCCCCGAGCAAAGAGCGTGGCAAGGGAACGGGGACAGGACACACTGGGGTATTTCTTGGGAGTGCTTTCTCCATCTCCAGTGATTTACATCTCAGGGGCTTTCAGAGACAGAAGTAGTATTTTCTATTTAAAAGTCACTGTCTTCACTAATGAATCTCAAAGTTTCATGCTAAAATGCAAATTTTTACCTGCAACTTGCGATGGGTTTTATTCGGAAGCACCAAGCAAAAATCAAGATTTTAGGAACAGATGCATTTAAAGACCCCCACGCCAACAGTGAAATGGTCTCAGCACATTGTGTTTGTAAGCCATACATGACTCTGCCTCTGGTATTTTTGTTCTTGCGTGCTTTTCCAAGGTGTTACGACTTTCTGCTAGTGCTCACAGAGCCTGAGATTCATGCAATAACCTGTGGAGCACCTTGAATTAGGGGATGCTTGTTTCTGACTGGGATAAAAAAAAAAACCCTCCCAGTTCTCAAGGGATGCAGTTTGCACCCATTCATTCATGAGAATCTATAGGAAACGTGCCCAAATAACAAGGAACAAAGTAAATGTTGTCTTGGAACCTAGACTTCAGCATTTCTCAAGTTCTGTGTGATACCAACCTTACTGCATGGGTTTCTGCATTTATTTCTCAGACAAAATTCGCCCTGAAATGAAATAGGATTTTTAGAAGCCAGAGGGGATTTCAGCCAAGAAACTAAGGTAATATTCATCAGCAAAAATTTGACCCAAGGTATTATTGAGCCTCTTACACCTGTGTTATATATCAGAAAAATTCTTCCCAGAGAGCCATTCTCCATAAAAGCCACTGCTTATTGCTCTGCATTTTGCCATAAATGCATTTTTAATGGATGAAATGGAAGACTTGGATTTTTTTGGGGGAAAAAAAAAGGACTATAATTCCTTCAATTATGCTAAAATATTTCAGATAGTTTTAAATACGTGTCTTCTAGAAGGCTTTGCTGTTTCTTCATTTTTAATACTTACCACAAGCTATTTCAGATGGGAGCTCTTTAAAAGTCAGAGCATCAATAAAAGGTTGTTAAAAGCAGGCTGGCCTCTGGTTAGCTCGGGTTTTTGCTAAAGCTGTGTTATATTACTGAATGCAGGTGTGTGTATGCACCTGGGTGTCTGTGTATATATGCATGTAACTAACAAAAAAATGCATGAATAAAAAATCATTGTGTGCTGCTTACTGTGCAGTTTAAGTGCTTCTGCAATACCAAAAACATGAGTTTTTCCAGCATGTGAGAACAAGCAAGTGAACTTACCTGACAGACAGGAAGCAAAATCTGTTTGTGAAGACAGACTGACACTTCAAGTGCAGGGAAACGGCAAAAGGGTAATGCAGGCTCCCTTTTAAGTTTGCTTAATCATAAGGTTTTCTTCTCTTCTGAGAAAATCAAAGATTACACTCACACAGGTAAAGGGCCTTTTTAATTTGATTGTTTTAGCTGAGTTTCTTTATGCAATTTTCCATTTGATTTAATTCTATTTAGTATGATAAATGCTGCTTAATCTGAAATTCTTTTTTTTTTTTTTCATTTTCACGTATGAAAAACAGAGATGAAAGATTAGCTTCTAGTGACCTGCATCAAAATATAATTTGGCTGGAAATTAAATGCATTTGGATTTAGCTATATCTCCTGGATAGTTTTGCTGCAACAACAAATCTTCATATAGTTAAGCTGCCTCTGCTCAAGGAGTGGAAGAGGTGTCTTCAGCTGAGCTGTGAGAAGCTCCTGCGGTCTCTGCCCTGTCTGTCTGTGTCTGACTGGAGTCAATGCCATCAGATCCTCAAAATGTAAAGGAATTTAGGATTTTAAAGTAAGATTACTGCAGCAGCTTTTCATGGTTTAATTATTTTATATTGGAGGCTGCTGAATGATGCGTTCGGTGAGCTGATTGCTTTTCAGAGAGCATTAAAAGATTTAGTTGCTCCCTGTTTCAAACATTTGGAAATTTTCGCGCTGGGATTGAAGGGAGCTGTGGAGCAAATCGTGTCTCTCCCCAGGCGCTGGCAGCTCGCTTGCTCGGTAGCTTGGGCTGTGTGGAAGGAATTGTGACAAAATGTAATTATTTTGGATTTAAGCATTGTTGTAACTTGGTCTGTGTTTTGTCTCTCAGCTGTATAAAAAGCAATATGCACTGGTTGTTGGGTTTTCTTAATCAGTAAGTATTAACGGCAAGTGTTAATACAGCATTTTCCCCCTGCTCTGCTGGTGGCACTGGTCCCATTGGGAGCCCATTGCCTGTGCTGGTCCCAGGCGTGTGGCCGCAGTGGGGAGCCGGTACCTCTCGGTCGGCGCAGAGAGGGCATTGCCGGGCGGACATCTCTTCAGGTCCAGGTGTCCTTAATTACCTCAAGGTGTCGGCTGCAGCTCAGGGTAACGCAGGCACTGGAACAGTAATACAGGCAACTTAGCTGTTGGGATCATTGCACGGTCCCTTCCTCCCGGTACCATGGTGGGGCCGTAGCTGCTGGAGTTGCTGTCCATCCGCCTCCTCAGTGGGGAAATACCCAAATATCCAAGAGTGAGCGCTTCTGCTTACAGTATTACAAATATCACATGAAAGCTATTTACAGAAAGATTAATTTCTTTTGGATGGTGAGCAGGAGGAATAGGCGGTCATAAAAATCTCCTTGCGTCAAGGTGCCTTTGCCCGTCGTCCCCTCCATGGCAGCAATGGCGGCTGTCTGTCAGCGCTGGCTTGGGATGAACATGGTATCAAATCGAAGGGATTGGTTAAAAAATTCTCATCAGCCTGGTTGCGAGTGCTGTGAATTCTATCACAATTTTCTTCTGTACTGATTATAAAAAACCTGGTAGGTTTTCCTGAAGGATCCACTCAGAAAGATCCCATTTTTTTTTAGAGCCAGAAAGAGGGCTCGCCTGTGGTGGCTGTGACCTGCCGCTCCCTGTGCCCAGCGGGGACATCTGCCGCACTGCTTGTGGAGCTGAGAACAACCCTTTCCACCCATCTCCCTCTCCCCTTTGCCAAATTTCCTCCCATTACCTGGCCCCGGACCCTCCCCAGTGACAGCTGAATGCCCCCTGAGCTGTCACTCTGCTCCTCCATGAGCCCTCAGCATGGGTGGCTGTGGTGGATCCCCAGCTCGGTGCCCACCTGGGCAGGGCCAAACCGGGCAGCCGGGGGAGCTGTGCCTGACCATGGCAGCAGAGGCAGTCTTGGCAAACACAGAGGTTTGTTAGGAGCCTCCAGAGGCAGTCCGAGCTGGAATTGGATTAGTTTTTCATTTGGTTTCCATTCACGTCCTCTTACCTGGGAGGCACAACCGCGCCCTGGGGGAGGGTGGGTTTCGTGTTGCTCACACGCAGATCTTGGACTGCCTTCACTTCTTTCTCTAGATGGTTTATATCAATTGCACTCTCCCCTTCCCAAAGCATTTTCTCATGGACCTTCTGAAGCGTCAGCTGTCTCGCCAGCACATCCCTACAAAGCCTGTAAACTTACAAAAGATGGGTAAGTTCATGAGCAGAAGTTAAGGTGGTGTTTCCCTGCATTCTGCTTTAAAACATGTTTCCGAGATGATTGCTTTCATACAATCATAGAATCGTTATGGCTGTAAAAGACCTTTAAGATCATCAAGTCCAATCATTATCTAACTGTACCAGGCCCACTTCTAAACCATGTCCCTGAGCACCATATCTGGATGGCTTTTAAATACACCCAAGGATGGCGATTCAACCACTTCCCTGGGCAGCCTGTTCCAGTCTTTGATAACCTTTTCAGTGTAGAAGTTTTTCCTAATGTCTAACCTAAACCTCCTCTGGTGCAATATGACTCCTTTTCCTCTTGTCCTATCAGTTGTAACTTGGGAGGAGAGACCAACACCCACCTCTCTACAACCTCCTTTCAGGTAGCTGTAGAGAGCAATAAGGTCTGTTTCTCTCCCCCTGTGGGGTTTGCAAGCCTTGTCTGATTGGCGTTTAGAAGAAGCCCAAGTGTCTGACAAGCCTTTTGAAAACAAAGCAAAAACTGAGTTGTCCTCTCTCTTACATTCAAAGGAAGCCCTAACAGCAGAGTACATTCTTGGAGAAGATGTCTCCCGCTCCACAGCATACAGAAATCCCACCTGCTCGTATTGCGGGGCAAGGAAGAGATTAAACCCTTGGTGCTACAAAGCTGTACAACGTAGTTCTAGTTCTTTTGAATTCTCATGTTGGAACTTCATTAAATCCTCTTTTGTTGTGGATTTCACTCGCTAAGCCACAATAAAATGGATAAATCTAATAATTTCTTTGAATTTGATTCCACTTGCACTTTCTCTTTCCTAAGCAGCTTTTTGTGTCATGAAAACAATGGTCCAGTTTGTATTTAATAGTTCATCTATTTAATAGTTAATCTCATGACATTTCTCTGCATCTGGAGGAAAATACCCGGGGACAATAATGCTGGCTAATAATATCAAACTGATGAGCAAAGACATAGCACCCACATTCTCAGCTGATGATGTGGCAAAGATCAAGAAATTCTGCAAAGCTCAAACTAAAGTAAGTTATAAATTGCACTAATACTGGCTAATGGATAATGAGATTCCATTCTAATGTTGGTAATGTGCAATGTAAGTGTTTGCTGTTTCTTAAATAGGATATCTTTGACCATTTAAGCAAGTCTTTAGCACCAAACGTTCATGGCCATGAGTATATTAAAAAAGCCATTTTGTGTATGCTACTGCGGGGTAATGAGAAAGTTCTCAACAATGGGACACGCATTAAAGGAGACATCAATATCTTATTATTAGGTAAGAGCATGTAGAGTTAATAGTGCATTGATAAGTTATTTTATTATCCCCCCTCCTATCATGCCAGCGTAGTTCTGTTATACAATATTAGCAAGAAAATAAAAGCCAACCCAGTACAAAGACTCATTTCGTCTTATACAAGAATGTTTGTTAGTGTCTTAGGAACAATTTATTTTATCCTTGGGCACATTTTTACAATTATTTCTGTTTTGTCCCACACTTCCCTATTTACTTGACATCTGTTCTATGTTTCTGACTAGTGCCGGCATGATGCGCAATCGAGTCTAATCCTGCACTGCTCATTCGGGCGAGACACCCACTGATTTCACGAATGGGCTTCAGTTTATCGCTCAAGTTGATGGAACTATTCTACTTCTGTCACTTGTAGGCATGGTGGCTGTTCAGTTGTGACTTCATTTCTAAATGCTTTGTTTTCAGTACCCGTAATTAAGTTACATTAGCCTGACAATGCTAACCTGCTACATAACAGCTCCTGGCAGAGGTGTCAGCTTCCTTGCATAAATCAAGCTCTTTATTTCTCTACCGAGCTTCAATCAAATATTCGATAACTTGCTTTAAAAATGGATTAACCTAAAACAATAATCCTTTCCAAATCTTTCTGGGTGAGCATGTCCTTTCTTTCCTGAAGAGGGCAACTTGCACACTGACTTATTGGCAGTGCCGAAACAATGCTTCACCCACACCGCACTACTGCCATTTTAACCATGTCGGTACAGATGGGATCTGTTATCCAACAGCCCTTTGCCAAAAGCGCTTGCCCAGCACCTGAATTACCTTGCTGTATATCCAAATATAGCGCATGTGGAGCCACGAAAATTCAAAGCAGTTGTATAATGGCACTCAATAACATGCTAATGGATCTGCTGGGCTTTGCAATCCAAAGGATTGTCTATTAAAGCTTTAATAAAGCCAAAAGCTGGTCCCTTAATAAAATGCAAAGCTAGGTTGGACACAGGCATACTTCTTTGAAATTTGGAATGACATCTTAAATTGAAAAAAAAAAAGAAAAAAACATTTATTCTGGGAGGATTCTGAAGCAAGAACTCTAATAAGGAAAGTATAGTTTGAGCATTTCTATCTGATTTATTGAAACAGCGGGATTTCCGAGGATGTCTTTGGTACCTCCCTATGTTGCAGTAATGTCTGGAGGGGTGTTAGGTATGTGGTTCCTTTTTACATATTTATATATAGAGATACAAATTTATATTCATAAAAAATCACACTCCTGACCTTAGAAATGTCAGCTTCTCTTTCTTTTCTTTTCAGTTTGAGGCTGAAATGAGAAACTGCAATTCTTCTTATACACCAATAGTGGTGTAACCATGGTGTAACCTTACAACTACCTAAAGCAATTTAGAAGCTAATCAATGGTGCAAGATTTCCAAGTTTGGTAAGACTCATGAGCGTTCTGGAGGGGAAATGCTGGAAAAAAAACCCAGACCAAAATTCTAAAACATGGAGGATTTCTTACCAGAGTCCATCAGCTTTGGGAACGTGAAGGTTCAAGCACGTGTCTCTGTAATGCTTTGTGTTCTTTCAAGTGCCTGAACCTGTGCTTTTGGAGATGCTGGTGAAGCATGGCAGGCTCCTGTACCTGGAATAACAAAAAGTGTTGATTTGATTTGCTCACGATTTTCTCCTGTTAAACTGAAGTTGAACATTACACCTCATGACATTTATATGGAAGCTGTGTTTTTGAATAACATACAAAACAAAAGGCTGCAAGGTTACCAAAAAAAATGTACAGATGATGTTTCAAGGTACTTACAAGGTTTAAGTGAATGTTTTAAACTTTGGAAGATTTGATCTTCATCACTCGAAAAGAGGAAAAACTTTGCCACTTCTCAATAACCATCTCAACATACAACATACCTGCAGCACTGTCAGAGGCATCTTTCACCTTTTACTGGGAAAGAGCTTAGAAACACTGAATAAAAAATACTATTACAAAGATCAAGTGGTAGCTTATAAAAGCTGGCTGTAACAGCCCTTCAGCTACCTGACAATCTGTGTTTCTTGAGGCCACAGCCCCAGGCTCCCCTGGAGTTAGCAATATGAGGATTAGCGTCCCCTGGCCCATCCGCAGGGACTCCTGACTCTCTTGCTCCCACCACCTTCATTTGGCTATTGAGGTCTGTCTGCCAACAGTGACGAAGCTGATGGCTGTCGGTTTTGGGGAGCTAAGGAGGAAGGTGTGTCTTGGCAATGACTGTGGCCATGGCAGAACAGTGCTACCAGAGGTCCTGGGTTTGCTCCCACCAAGTGCCATGTCCCTGCTTGTGACCACTGGACTAAACGGCACCATTGGGGCAGCAAAACATCAGACCGACAAGTAGGTACTGGCGGGTTGCCTTTTCTCAGTCTGATCTGACAGTAATTTACCCGGTGCTCTTACTTAAGCCTCCTAATAGTCCTGATTTAACTGCCTTTCCAATAAATTGAGGAAACTGATTTCCCATTTCCCAGGAGTATTTTGGCAATTAATTGTAAAAATACTTTGTAAGTGCAAGAACATTTATCTCTTTCAAGTTCATTCCTGCCAGAGCTTAGAAGTACCGAGATTCAAGTTTACTGGAGCAATTAGCCCCTGACATCACCAGCAAATATATAATGACTATCCCTAACGCCCAGCTCAGAGGTCTGGGCCTGCATCCTGCAGTCCCTGAATCTGAAGGAGGTGACCACGATGCTTCTCCTGCCCTCATTTCTTTTGCACGTCCACAGAGAGGGGTCGGGGCTCTGGCTGCTGGGACCCACAACATTTCCCCTTCCATAAAAGTTTTGTACTGCACACCTCTGTTTTTGCATGATGTTGCTGTGGTGTTAAACATGACTGAAATTTGAGGTTTAATGACAAATAAGCCCTGCTGCAGCTGGGAAAACACCTTTGGCAAGGGTAATCCTGCTAATGTGTGGCTCCACCTGAGATGATCCCAACCCTTAGGAGTGCATGGCTATGTCTCACACAGTGACTCTTGAGAGGGACGTGCAAAAACTATTCTGACATCACCAGTAGGTACTTAAATTTCAAATATTTTCATCATCCCTTGTGAAAAATCCAGAAGTGGTGGGCAAGGAGAGGATGTCTACTGCACTCCTGTTTAATAAACTAAGGGAAGTCATGCACTTACAGATACTGTAGAAGTTATTCAGCACAAATTTATCATTCACATATATACTGAATAAAATTATAGTAAGAAAGGTCAGGATTTCTCTACTGCTTATTAGGCTATTTAATTTTTTCCACCACTTCAAAAACAGTGTGCAAAAGGCTTTGGCCCTACAGCTGAAAGATGGTGAAGTGCTCTGCTTTCCCCTTTAAGAGGTGATCTTTGTATTGCAAAATATTCCCTAAACCGCTTCCACCATCAGCAGGGCGTCTCCAGGAAGGCAGTTGACAGCAGCTGTAACTGCTGATTAAGAAACTGATGCTCAGCCGTGCATTTCCAAAGATACCAAACTTTCCATCTTTCGAGCTCTAAAACCCTCCTGTTGTGCAGCGGGCCCCGCGCGCCCAGCTGCACGCTGCGTGCCCGTGTGCGCATCAGCAAGCACCCGTGTACCCGAGGTCCTGCATCCCGGCCCATGGGGTATTTTTGGCAACGCAGCTTTGAAATCATCTGGATGCCACTTAATAAGAAATGGGAAAGTGTTTTACAGCTGAAGAATATTTGTGGAATTTAAAAAAAAAACAAAAATTCTTTAGCCCATTCAGTCCTCTTGCACCAGATGATTGAGGTGCTGTGGGAAACAAGACAGAAAGAACACGTGCAAGTAAGCCCAACCACAGCAAAGCTGAGAGTGACCTGACGTGCCTGCGAAGGACTTTCCGCAATATGGCTACAAACCAAGGCAAGTGGAAGGTAAGATAACTTGCTTTTAGAAAAGCAAGTGGCACCACCTAATCGAGGCACTCGGGCATGATTATGGCATAAATGAAAGCATTTCTATGTCTTTCCTAGCACAAAGAGCAGAGCAGCTTGCTCATTTGAACCCCAGGGGAAAAAAGGTAAATAAGCCTCGGGGGGAAAAAAAGGGTAAATAAATCTCTATTCCTCCTTTCCCCACATTTCATTTCAGAAATACCTTTGAGGTTGCTGGGACCGCATTCAAAATGAATGTGTCTGTGGCTATTTGTATTTCTCAGAAATTCAAATTTGTTCCAACACTCAAGATTCACTCTCGGGGGGAAGGAGGTTGCCAGCCAGTGCTCTGCAGGTCTTTTGTGGACAGGGGTGCAGCCAGTGGGGAGGTTTGATGTCAACCAAATGGCTATGCAGTCACTCCCACCGTGTGACCACACGGGGACCCAGCCAGGAAAGGCAGTGTGGGGCAGAGGGCTGGGATGGGGCAGCCCCAGCTTTTCCTGGCAAGGGGGACTGGGTGTGGGACAAGGACTTCCCTCCCAAGGGAGGAGGGTCAATATTTATATCTGGTCTTCCGTGGCTCCATGGAACAGGGCACTGATCTCCAGCAGTTCCTCCAGCAAATCCTCCAAGGGAAGAACAACTCTTACTGCCCCAGCAGCAGCCTATGCAGAGATGAGCTCTCCATAGGAACAGCAGAGCCAGCACCACTTGGTACCACCACTGGCTTTGTCCCCAGCAGAGGCCATGGAAGGGGTTATACTTCCAAGATTTTCTTCAGTCTTCCAGCTTCCAGCGACAAAGTATGTTTTGTGTGATCCCTGTGCCAGCGCAGCCTTCGCGTCACCCTGGCTGCCGCTTTCCCAGACCTCTCCAAGGGAGAGAGCTGCCCAAAGAGGCTCTGCAGCAGTGCTGTTGGGACAGCCGGAGGTCTCACAGTGTGCATGGCTATAAGCTAACGGAAATAGGTTTAGAAAGGACACAAGTAGTGGCAATCGATCTTGCTGTGAGGTGGGAAATTATGAAAAGCAGAGCAAAAAGGTGGGCTGCTGAGCAGGAGGAATTGTTCAGGCTTCGTGTTGCAAAAGAGCACCGATCTGCTTGGGAGACATGGCCTGTCAACTATCATGCAGTGGCCCCATAGTGGGTATTCACTATCTCAATTTAATTTTGGGTTTTTTTCCCTTAAAGAAATTCATGTTTTCTTATCCCAGCAGCTTTTTTCCATTTTTTTGCCCATTCCTCCCAGTCACACACACTAACGTTTAAGCACAGTCATTATTCTTTTGGCCAAAGCAAACTTGCAGTTGTCCTACTTGCCTGCAGAGTTTGTTCCTTAACCAGCTGAGATGATAGATACTTTCATTTTCTGTTTCTCTCCTGACTTTCAGCTTACCCTGACAGATCTTTTCTGGTGACGAAGGCATGACAGCAGCAGCCTTAATGAAACCTGACTCTTCTAAGTGGCAACAGAGACTCCTACCACAGTTAATACACTGAAGTTTATTAAACAACTTAATAACTACCACACTTAATAAATTAATAGCTTACTTAACAAACTCAATGAAGTTGCAATGTTACTTTATGTAATTCCTAATGCTCTGTTCTGAATGAGCAAACATCATTTACATGAGTGAAAGCTGCCTCCAAACCCAAGTGTTCACAACATGATGAGAAGTATGGAGGGAAAAAAAAAAAGCAATCGCAGATGAAGAGAGGGATGAGGGAGCTCACAAGATTTGATCTGGCTTTTTGTACCATAGACTGCGTGGATCCAGATGGTGTTTAAAAAAAAAATCAAGGGCAAATGCACAGACGCAGAGCTCTGGCAGAACAAGGTGGCTGGCTCTAGTTATGTATTAGTAACCACTAAGCAGAAATGCTATCATTAAGAAGTTAATCAAAATGTTCCATCAAATTGCTTAGAGATAAGATTCAAATCTGATAAAAAGCACACAATCTTTTTTTCCCATGAGTATTGCACTGGAAGAGCAATCATGTTTATTGTATGATTAAAGATTGCAACCATGGGAAACAATGAAGTTTGATTTTGTTCTTTTAAGTTCCAGACATTCAGGTTAAACTTCTTTGATGCTATTTTGTTTTCACAGTAGGTGAAGTCAAAGGCAGAGATCAAGCATGGACCGTTTCATCTTAAGTGGAAGGAGTTTAGGAATTTGTGAGCAAATGAAGATGAAAACTGGAATGGAAACCTGTCTGCAAGCTTTATGATACCAGTTATAGTGTACATGTTCTGAGTAATGAACTTAGACCTGGGAGGGGGGGGAAGCATTCCATAAAAAAGTAGAAAAGGGTGACAAATGCTGATAGTTTTGAAGCAACTTAATACTAAGGAGACCAATCCGAATACACTCCAGAAAATTATTAATTTGGGAGTAGGAGCGGTGATCAATCTGAATTGCTGTGCTCTTTTTCTTTCCCCCAGTTCATTCTGTTGATGCTCAGAAAAGGGAGAGGACATGGACAGCAGCCACATGGAATCTGTCTGCTGCAAAAAATTCATAATCTTCTTGCACAAAATGAATTATTAAAACTTGACTTTATAGTTGTCTTTTGTAATAAACTAGAATTTATGAAAGAAGTTGGAAAATGAGATCAACCATATATTTAATTTCTTCATAATTTCATAGCACAATCTGAGCAAAATACAGGTATTTTGCCATTACTGGATCAAATACTACAAAAGTCTCTAAGAAACAACTCTGTATTTAAGAAACAGCAATTGACTGCATGACTGTTCAGAAAATGCCATTTGTTTGGTGGTTATCACTTTCTTTGAGACATGAATCCCTGTACTATCAGCACTTGAAGATAGCTTGAAAATGCAGTCCAAGCAGATGGGAGAATTAAGATCCTGTTTATGAGAACCGAAGGTACTTTAACTGACACGTGGCAGCTGTGTCTCAGCAAAAGCCCCTGAGCTCTAATAACAGTGGAAAAGGAGAGCTGTGAAAAAAAAAATGAAGAAATACCACTTCTCCTACCTGACCTACACCTGAAAAAATGACAACTCATGACTCCTGCCCTGCACCCTGGAACTGAGCCTGCCTGGCGTGGGTGGTAGGAGACACCTGCCATGCTTAGCTGAAATAAGAGAGCTGGTGTCTAGGATCAGTCCGCTTTTTACATTTAGACAATACAGTGCCAGCCAGACTATTAGACATTATGATTCAGTTATTTGCTACTTGTGCAAAAGCTAGACTGAGCGAGCTGAGCCGTGTGATGCAAACAGCAATGAAATTGGTCTAGTTTGCCTATATCAGGAATATGAGGCGGTGTATACTGTTTAGCATAGATATTAGGTGGCACGCCTAAAAGATTTTCTGCAATGCTGAGATTCTTGAAGAAAGACAGATAAGCAGCTAGAATAACAACCTATCTTTTTTTCTCTTTTTTTTTCACTCCAAACCTGAGCCACTGACTTGAATGTTGGGGTTATTTTATTTTATTTTTAAGCCCATGCTGTGACTCCCGATAGACTCAGCAATGGGAAATGAGTCATGCACACAGCTCTAAAGACAACGTGCACATACTCCTCTGGGTCCAGCCACACAGCTAGTCCAGAGCCCAGAACAGGAGAAGCAGAGAAGACAACATTGCCTTAAGCCTGGGTCTTTGCTAGGGGGGCAGCTACCGGGTACCAGCAGAGACCCACTCTTGAACGAAGGACAGCAACAGGGCCGTTGACCTGAGGAGTCAACTTCCACAGCTCAAGCCCTTGTCCTGCATGTTGTGGAAACCCAATAACAGGCTTTTTACACTAGTCCTGGTCTGTAGAGAGTAGAGTGTGCCTGACCTGCGTGGCTCCAGGGATGCAGGCAGAGCAAATCCTTGCTGCAAATTTTAACCTGAATCACCACAATGTGAGAAACACAGGAAAGAGAAGTGGAAATTTGTGCAGATTTTATACTGGCAGGTTTTACTATCGTCTTAGCATCTCAGTGATTTCAGACAGAGAAGCTCACATTAAAGATTTTTAGTAAAACTTTCTGCGAATAAATCTGCTTTAGGAAAGTAAAGTGAACACCCAGTCTTTTTGTGAAGCGCTGCAACCCCATGTATGGCTCTCCAATCGACCACTGCAGCATCTGATCTGTGATGAATATCCATATTATCTATAACTGTGTCAAATGTATGTCTCCAAAATTAAGCTGTTTCATTAAAAATAACAGATGCAGTGCTAGTAACCATATGGAAAAATCTTTGTAAAGCAGGGAAGTCAGCTGCAGAGGAAAGTCATAGGACCTGGACTGATGAATCTTCATTGCTGTTTTTACAAGAGGTGACCATTAAAAAGGCGTTGCAACTTCAACCGGTTAAACTACAAATCCAAGTAAACCTTCTACTCATGAAGAAGAAAACTCCAGTTGAAATGTTTCATTTCCTAAACCACATACGTATTTTTAATCTCTCACCTCCTTTATTCACAGAAAAATACCATCACCATAAGTCAGTTGTGGTACGGCTTTTGTAAGAAAAATGCGTTTGTTCAGGAACTTGAGCTACTAGTATAAATTTTGTGATGCACAGTAAAATGCAATATTGAATCTGGTGTTGGACTTCCTGAGTAATTTTTCTGCATTGAAAAGCTGGAAAAAAAATATGTATTTTCCTCTTGAGTATTTTTAGGTCAGTTAACCACATTAATATAACCTTAGTCTCTTTTGGCTCTGTGGAATCTGCACACCACCGAAAAGTAAATTGTTCTTACTTACTGACTAGGAGATTCACTTTTAAATTGTGCTCCTCACTGATTCCCATCTGAAATGAATTAGCAGAAGCTTAAGGGTTTTTTTCCCATAGAAGTTTACCATTTCAGTTTATACCCTATGGAATTTGTATCTTGCACATATTACTCTACATATTAAGCTTTCTTCTAGTGAAAGCACATTTTTTTTATTGAAGTTTACAATTCAGGTGCTATTTATGCCATTTCATGTAATCTAAGTATTTTAGCCAGGGTTGAATTTATGAACAGTCTCATTTGTGTCTTCTTAACTCCATGTAAATCTATGTGCATATCTTAATTGAAGGCACATTTGGAGGATTATTTGCATGAAAACTGCTGATCAAGACATGTCAAAATAGGAAAGTTATTTTGAGACAGCTATAGTAGGGTATCTTCCTATCCAGGATGTTTGTTAGCTCTGACAAATCTTTGTTAATTTTGTCTGGCTGTTTTCATGAATCTTTGGGCTCCAACAAAAGCTAATAAAAACAGCTATGAAAGCTTTAAATATAACTACGTTTCAGAGAATATTAATCAGAGGAGGACTACATATGTAATGTCGATACAGAAGCATACACATTTGTTGCTTTGTGCCATGCAGTAGCATTCATAGGAAGAGTAGTTCCCTCATCAAATGTCCATAGATTTGAACTGCTCTTGCCCAGAGTTAGGGTAAATTGCACGACAAATGTTATGATCATCAACAGCCATTCCAGGGAATCGAAGTAGCTGCTGACCTTTAAATGTGAACATATTCACATACCATTCTACCAACCATCTGGTGTGACCTGACATTTTTATTACTGGCACTCCTGTCTCTTGCGGCCCCCTCCAAACCACTGCAAATGTGACTATCTGTGCCCATTGTGACTGCCATCTTCTTCTGCAAGTTGTCCTCAGGGAAGCACACTTTGCTTCCTCGGGTCCTTTGGTCCTCCTCCTATTTCCATGCCTGTTCTATTCTCCAAATCCCACTGAATTGTAGCCCTACTTGTCAAGGCTGTTAAGGGAGCCACCAAAGCCAGCAGATCCAGGATCCCTCCTCTCAGCCAACATGCCCGGCTGGGAGCAGTCCCAGGTGATGTCTCAATCCCAGTCCCAGGGATGCAGCTGCTGCTCTTCCTGTTTGCAGATCTGGCCTGTAGCAAGGTTGAGTGTGTATCCAAGACACACTCACACACACACAGAGGTCCCTAATGCAGTTGGCTGCACAGACTGCTGCACACACACACACACACACACACACACAGAGCAGTGTGGGTAGCAGCAGTCACCTTTAACACTACCCAAAATCACACAAGTGCAAAACAGCCCCGTCTTCTTCCTCCCCTCTAGCTGACCAGAATGGAGGTTCTCTGGTGAAAACATGTGTGCCCTCATTTTCCACATTCATAAGCACACCCATGTTCACAGCCTCCTTGAACACTAGCACAGCCTCTAAACCTGTTTAATATTCATGCCTGGTCCTGGGGTCTTTTAACTGGTGTGCAGGTCACCTCCTACTTGCCAGATAGAGCAACGTGATGCTTGCTAGTGAAACGAACACATACACTCACACACTCGTCCCATAGTCACAGATCCCTTGAATATTAGCATGGAGCTCTCAGTCTGCCCAATATCCGTGCCTGGGCCTGGGGCTCATTTCCCCAACCATTGGCTCAGACTGAGTCTTCCAGATGTGGAAATGTTTCCTCCAACTCACTAGCTAGACAGCCTATGCCAGTCCCTTCATGTGCTCCTACCTAAACCCACAGATCCTAAGATTGTGTCACACAAATCTCTGTTGAAGACCAGTCAGTCTTTCCAGTTGCTGGCACCATTTTCCCACATTAGTGCCTCTCCAATCCACCGTGATCCTTCCGCTTTCCTTTGGATCCTTCGGCCCTTCCCCTTAACATCTCATAGTCATTTTCACATAAGCCCACAAGCCTCTTCTGATAGCCCATATCCCAGGCAGCCTCAAGTATCCCATAATATTCATGTTAATCATGTTTCCCCCTTCTTATCAGTTAAAAATTGTTGTTCAGGTTGACATTCTCGAAGGCTCTGCCTGAGTAATTCCTTTAATGGCCCATCAATCAGGAGCTGAAGCATTCTGGGTCCTCATTATTGCCTCTGTTGTGACTTCCTCATTAATATCCATGTGTCTGTGTGGTTAATTTATCACCTTCCTCATTACTTGTTATTTCTTTTATGGTGAGTAGATCACAACCAAATAACTTAATGACCCAGACGCTCCCACACTCCACATACCCTCACACTGCTGACTGACAGCTGTTGCAGGACTCAGAACCGCTGGGTACCCCGTGATTACAGGGTCCAGCTCCCTTTTATTTTAGACATCTGTATCATGATAACATAGCAAACCCCAGACTTCGCTGTGTTGATTGAAAATCAGGATGCAGTTTTATATGTTTTCTTCATGTTCAGGTAGACTTAAAGGACAGGGCAGGCATGTCATACAACATATTTCCATCTTTCTCCATTGCGTGGTGGTACACAACACTGTCAGACACTTCACTGACTTTAGCACAGTATTTTATCCAGATGATGAATTATTTTGCAGACTTTACAAACCTTTATCATGATGGTTGAGATAAAAATAACAGAATGATGACATAGTTGAGTTTTCCTGTGATGTCCATGTTGTATCTTTGATGCTTGTTTGCATTATCTTCAGAAGCATGTTTCATTCTAAATGAAAAAAACAAAACAAAACAAAACAAAACATCTTAAAAGTGTGTAGGGAAAGGAAATATCTGTATAATGTTACCTACAAAGAAGCCAAAATAATTTATTGGAAGGTCATAAAGTAACAGAGTAAAGTATCTGGCATTTTACAGAGGTACTGCACCTCAACAGGACATTACATAAAGAATATTAGAACAAAATTCAAAATGGAAGCCTCCTCTCTGGAAGGCCAATCATCTTCAGTTTGCTTACAAAATTTCTCCTGTGCCTTATGAGTCCCTCTAAGCTATGTAATTCTTACCATTTCCAAGACTAAGACTCTGTTTAAACTAAGAGTCCAGATGGCTGGGACTTTATGAAACTTGCTGTCAAAACCTGCCTAAATGTCTCTGCTATTCACTACATGACCTTTCCGATCCAGTCATTCAGATAGTTTTAACCTGCTGTCTTCTTTAAATTCTCCTCAAGCCACAATTTCCGTGGTGGTTTTGTTCCTTGCACAAAAATGGGAAACTGATTTTTACATTTGCTTTTTGGTTTGGTATTTTGAGTTGGGTTTTTAGGAGTATACCCAGGTGTTTTAAGGGGAGATCTTTAGTAGAAAATGCAGTAGTAGAGGGAATGCAAGTCCATGAAGCGGAAGGCGTGGTTTAGTTACAAACAGAAAATGAGCCCCTTTGTTCACACTCACCCACTCAATGTAGGCTGCCATCGGGGCAGTAAGAGTGGTGGGGGTGGAGGAGGAGTACAGGCTTTGAATGACGTGGCTTTTTGGTGTTTGATAAGTTAGTAGCACTTAATGGAACTCTTTAATTCCTAAGCTGCAGTCTTCAGCCTTCAAAAATGTGACATCCTCCAATTTACTTTTACTGGATTGATTCTTTTTAGCAAATATATATACATCATTGTTAAAAAAGAAAAAATACTTACTTCTAGACTCGGGCTCTCACTATTTTTCTTTCCTTGGCTGTATTTCTTTTTAAGGCACACTGCGGTTGTGATCGTGACAATAAGCATTACAACAAATACAGCTATGGTTGAAGAAACAGCTATTATAGTATTTTCCTGAGTTGAGCCTTTCCTTTCACACTTTGTTCCCATGTACCACCAGTTGTCACCTGCTGGACATCTAGAAAGTAAAAGAACAAACATATGGTATCACCTAAAGTTAAAGGCATGAAAAAGGCTGCTTAAAATTAACGGCATCTCTGATGCACTGTTTCCATATTCCAAAGCACAATGAAGTTAACTTAAAATGGACTTCTATTTTCAGGTTTTCATGGGTGGCCTACTGTTTTTACACATCTGGATGTGCTGCTTTCAGCTTCCGCTGTTTTACAGGTCATGTCTTCAGAGACAGCCTTTGCCATAAAACCCAAGCACCATCCTGATCCTTTTGACCGCTTAACGCTTGGCTGCAGCTGATCTATAGAGCTGCTGCTACAGAATGGTCACCTTTTGCTACCAGTTGACATGCGCTCTGGATCACTCAGTTCACTTCTCTGCTTCCTTCTCCTTGAAGTCTACAGCACATCTGTTGACAGAAAACTCACTTGCTGTTCCATGAAACCGATACCTGTCACTAGGACCACTGCCATGTAATATTTGCTCCCACTAATACTAATTAGTCTCATATCCTATGCAGTTCTGCCTTTTGTCATGCTCGGCTTTTACACAAAGCCCTTCTACCTTCTTCGCTCAATTGATTTTAAAAAGCCTTTGTAAGAAGGACTTGAGTAAGCAAAAGTTGTCCAGAAGGTTTACACTGCTATTTTTATCCAACCAAACCACATGTACCACCTTCCAGAAAGCTTCATCCACCTGTTTCCTCAGGTGTTCTTTGCTTTTTTAATTCTAAGCTCACCTTATGCAGCAATTCAGACCTGTGAGATAAATGGTGCGGAGACCACAGGCTGGACTCTCGAGGCATCTCTGACCATATAGCTGCTGAACTGAAGCTCAGGTGGAGGAATTCCCCAGCTCTAGGACTGAGCTAGCTGGAGATGGTCCCATCACATTTCCCTTTCCCTGCTCAGTGCTTTTCCACTGGTAGATGTGGTACATTCTGATCAGACCTTCTCACTGCCAGAAGGGGCTTATTTTCAAATGTAAAGAACTGGTATGAGCTGCCTCTGCCCTCCGCCAAGAAGAATGTAAGAAAAGTAATTAACATCCTAACAGTCACCTGGTTTTAGCAACCCGCAGGCTTTGATTCCTTCACCTTATCCAGCATATCAGCTCTGAAACATTTTATAGTGAGCATATGAGGGTCCCAATGATCTAACTGGAAAAACCCATACATTCAGTACTGTTGAGTGCACACCTGCCCTATCTTTCTAACCCTGGTTGTTCTTAATGTTATCGTTTTTCTAGTTCCTGTCTGAGTCATTTATTCAGAACGATACATTCAACCCTGAAAGTGAGTCCATTTGCAGTGCACTGCAAAGATACTGACTGTTGGGGGACTTCATGTGATCCATCTTAAACGGAGTTATGTATCACATCCCCCCTTGTTTCCCAATAGAAAATTGGAGCGGAAACTGACTGTCGGTCACACACTTCTCTAGGATTCTCTAGGTCATGTAGGCACTAGAGCTTCAAATAGTCCAGAGATTTCAGAAAATAAATGTTTTCTTTCCATAATTTCGAAGTCAGGCATAACATTAAGCATAACTTTTTTTCCGTCTTCTTGGAACAGCTTCTTGATATTTATTCATATTTGTGACCTGTTTCTGATGGGTTGCACAAGAATTGTTTTTTGAAAGTTTTCTAAATGGGGAGATATAACACTTAATGAGTCATCCTGATTCTTGTTGCTTTTGGCCTTTAGACGTTTGCCTCACAGCGCTCCCCTAGTCTACCTGCCCTCGTAGTCTACCTAGCATCACGTAAGGTTACTATCTTCAGCCCTAGAGCTTGTTTGAGAGCTGGAACAATGCTGATCAGCCAGATGGGTTACATAAATGTATCCACAGAGAATTAAATACAAGTCCATATTAATTTTCTTGCAGGGCAAACAATCTTTTCAGTCCTCAGCCTTCATCTCTGGTTTCAAAGGCAAGCAACTACACTTTGAAAATTCATGGTTGTAATTTACACTACACAATATTTCTGAATTGAATTCTAAAAGAATGTCTATGCTGCTTCCTGCCTGCAAAGTATTAATCTTTTTTTCTACTGATATAAATGCTATTTTGTTTCAACTGCATTTATATTTAACTCTTATAAATTTTGCTATAGGGACTTCTAAGGAGCTGTATAGTCCATTTCATAACATTGGACTACTACACTACTGAAAAAGCTAAAGACATTTAAAATATAATTTACAGGGAAGTCAAGCAGAGTACTTCAAAATGGTCAAACGCTGAGGTTAGGAGCCTTGTTGCCCAAACTGGTCATAAGTTTAGTCTTGCAGTAGCAGTTGGAAATTTTTGCCTTAATCAGCTATAGCCTGTCTTTCCTTTCTTCCTTTATTCTGCTAGAAACTTTCATTATTCACCCTAAAATTGCATTTGCAAGTGAATAAAGGCAGTTACCTGCACACTGGTGCTCTATTTACAATAACACAGACACCATCATTTTCACAAGGGTTGTCTGGGCAGGAATCAGGAACCTCTGTCGCTGGCTTTTCAGGCAGGGTGACAGATGCTGTTGTGGTGGCAGCGGTGGTGTTAGAGGTAGGTTTGATGGTGTTGGCACTGGTCGTATTCACAACAGAGGTGGGTGAAACACTTGGCTGAGTTGATAGCAGATGTGATATATCTGCACGATAAAACCACAAGAAATACGGTCTTTATTTCATGTATTTTTTCCTCTTATTCTAACGATAAGTTCTAGTAGTAAAAAGCAAAGATCCTGTGCACTGCTATAATGGATAAATTGTCTTTTTTACCTTTCAAGAGCATGAAGTATTTTGGAAACGTCCTCTACATTTTTTCAGGAACACACAATTTTATTCAAAGTACTCTATGCAAAATAATTTTCACAGGATTAGCATCATTTTATACACCTTCATATGAGATAAAGGAATTATACAGTGTATGTACTTATCCACAAATTTATCCAAACATATGATTTGACTTTAGATACATGCGTAGTTCTAAAACTGCTCATTTGCAAAGTACATCATGTGTATTTATATCTACAACACTAGTGGCTTCATAAGTATGTGACACTCCGTGTTTACTGTATCATAAAGAATATCAGCTGTGTTTACATACCTTCCATTGTTAAAAGAATATAAACACCATCTTCTTTAATAAAATTGCGGCTTCTAAGTCTCTCATGAGTTAAGAATGCACTCGTTCCACTTCCTGGACCTCTCCTGAATGTAGTTCCATTGGGAAAAGATGCTACAGATCCCACTTTATCTGGCCTATCCCAAAAATAAGTCGATGAGGAATCTGGAAGAAAAATTAACTGAATGTGAGTGTGGGACCACTCTGGATTTCTTTCTCAATAGCGTCCCTTCCTTCTCAAATAATCTCTGCTGCAAAGTAGTACTTAGGCCTCTCTCAACAACCAAGACAGTCTGTGTCCTACTTTGCGGGCTTCTGCTTAGTTGTTTATGGATATCATAAATATGGAGAAGACAATAAATTACCTGAAACGCACAGAGTAGGAGCAATGCTGAACCTGCCTACAATATTTGCAGGTTGTTTTGCCTGAGGTTCCACACTGATGAGATGCACTACACAACACAGACCTTCAACAGCATAGTTTAGCCCCTGATGCATGGAGAAAAGATCCTGATGGAAGTGAGGTTATTGGACAGCTAGTTGAAAACCTGTTGTATTTCCTTTTTAGTTCTTTTAAAGTGTAGAGGGCAAGAAGATGAGGAGCACATGAATCATCTGTAAAATTAATTAATTCAGTGCTTCTCAACAAAGAGCATCTCTTAATGTGGATGTAAGGCAGAGGGTACTTGAACGACCTGAATGGTCACAGGCCACTGATATCTCATCTATCAAATCCTGTTCTAAAGCTCAAAGATGAGCCTGGTGATTGTCTACGAAAGTATCTGACAGAGGGAGAAGAAACTGCCTGCTCCCACACCTCTGCTGGTTAGAGAAAGGATAGGAGTTAGAAGGCTTCTCTTGGGAATCTGGGGCTATTAGCAATATCTGAATAAACAAGGGAGAATAGAATCATAGAATTGTCTAGGTTGGAGCGGCCCTTTAAGGTCATCGAGTCCAAACATCAACCTAACGCTGCCAAAACCACCCCTAAACAATGTCCTTAAGCACCATGTCTACCTATCTTTTAAATACCTCCAGGAATGGTGACTCCACCACTTCCCTGGGCAGCCTGTTCCAAAAGAAAGAGGGGAGCAGAGTGCAAACAGACTGCATATCCACAGGAGCAGGGAAGGAAAAGGGCTGAGCACTATGACCGTAACAGCAGAGAGCACGGGGGAAAAAGGCAACCATCTATGGAGGACCTGGTGTGATGCATCTTTCATTTACAGGGGAGGACATTTAGTCTTTCTAGATCACCTGCATTGTTTTCACATAGACAGTGTCATAGAAAAATGAATGTAAATCATAAATTTTTTTAAATAATACGGTGGATTAGACATTTTTTTGCCTTCCTTTCTTGACTAATGTTACGATCTGAAAACCCAGGAAATGAATTAAGTGGTGGAGGTGGTTTCTTTTGGCAAAACTTTTATGTCAATGCAGAAAGATGTTTTGACTTAAATCCAGTCTATCCAATGATGAATATGGGGTTTTTCTTTAATATCTCTCTTTATAGAGATTCCTTCCATTTCTCAGAGTTACATCTTTACTTCAACTCCCTCCTTTCCAAGTTATTGTGGACAATTGCTCCTTATCTTCTCATACCTTGAACAACTACAGATTATGTAATATGAATCAGTACTTTGTCCATCTGGAGGTTTGCTCTGACACCACTGTAGCTTTTACAAAGAGGGAGGGGTTTTGTTTAATAGCTGCACTTTTATCTGGTATGAACTGTGTGTATCATTAATTCAGTATTTGGTCTTTTCAAGCCTTCTGGAAAACTTCCATTCTCAATCAAGCAGATATAAATGCATCTTCACAGAGCATATGAAAGAAATTTTAGGAGTGGATCATCCACCTATTTCTTATGCAAATCAACTTTGAAATCCAGGGTCCCAGCTTAACCTACTTGTATGTTTTTTCTTGTTTGTGGATCACTTATATTGTTGCTGCAATCAGATGAAACATTCCAGAGGCTAAAAAAACCCACACTGATTTACACAAAGAGAAAAACTGACTCTTTATCTTTTGGCTGTGTTTTAAATGTACTGGATAGCACATCTGATTTCAACTAACCTGATAATTTCAGAGGGTCGGTTGTTATACTTCTTTGATTTGACATCCGATGACGAATATCAGGATGCTGGTCAAGCAGAATCATGGTACCTTGTTGCCATGCACAGGGCCATTGCAAGTGATCATCATTTGCTCCAGAAATCAAGTACAAGTACATTGCCAAATTAAATGGGTTATCAACGGTACCATTCACATACAAGCTGACCTGAAAAGCATATCCTTTACTAGAGTAAAAAGGTGGACTGTATATTCTTCCTGCTGCCCCTGCTGGACTCGTGTTGAGGAGATGTGTGAAATTTCTGATATGCCAGACATGGTGGGGACACTGAGTCTCTGACAAATTGATGTCGTCAATAGAGAGGCCTCCATTTGATAAGGCGCTTCCTCTCACGCCTTGAAACACAACCCGGAATTTACTTGTGACATTCAAAGAAACATGATGGAGCTGCCAGTAAGTCTCAGGTGAACCTGAAAAACAAGGGTAGGGATTTCTGAGTAAGCAGTATGGTCAAACACTGCACAGGTCTGCAGACCCTATACCAACGCTAGGTAAGAATTTCTCAGTTACGCTGGCACTGATGTCATGGAATATTTCTCCTGGAGATGTTACATTCTCAGTGCAAGATCACATTTTCTCAATTCGGTTTTTCAACAGATTTAATTTGCATAGCAATTCTTTCATTTGAGTGAAAACATTGTTCAAGTTTTTTAAGACTGCTTTTTCTTTTATATTTTTAAAGAGCATTGCATTAAATTAGTATAAATATTGTGATAATTAAATGCACAAAGATGGCTGTCACCAGTATTATCAAAAAGAAAAAATTTCAGAGCAAATTTTATTCAAATAACTGAATAACAACATATCTCAACAACAAATGCTACAGAGAATTCTCAGAACCTACAACTACAAGACTTCTTCATTCAGTTGTTTTTGTATATTTAAATGGCTTGTCGGAAGTTTGCCTAGGCAGAAGCACTATTCACCCACAAAATGATCAATGGCACTAAGTTCAAATTAAAGCCAGTCATTTGAAAAACCTACTTAATGTGATAAAAACCTCACTGCGAGTCTGATGCTGCATCCAAAAGTGCCTGCACTGGCAGATTCCACTTGACTCCGAGCGCAGTGTGTACAAAGGCAAAGACCCCCCCGCACAGGGGTCTTGAAGGCAAGTGAAAGTAGGATGTCCTTTGTTAACAGTATGTGCAGCAAAACAATTTCTTTTGCTGCCTGGTTTATGTTCACCTGCACGAAAGACCAGACTTTCAGCTGTATTTATGGAAAAAGCAGTGCCAGTCCCGGGTACAGAACTCATGCTTCACTTTCCTAACAATTCTAAACACAACACAATGGATCTCAGACATGAGTCTTAATTTCTTGCCTTTTTTTATTACCATTATTATTAGTAGGAGAAAAAGTAAACCCAGAAACAAGAACAAAAGCACCCCGCTGTTTTCCATTAATTTGCCTTCTGCATATACTAAAGGTTTTTTGAACTGCACAGATTAGATGGAAGACTGGGGGTTTCTGACTCATGTTCAATGAGAAGATCAGCTACTGTGCTGTAAAATGTCCCACCCCCACAGCCTCCCGTGCTTCCAGCTGAAAGCAGCCACAGCTGCCACAGACCAGCAGAAAGGGTCCAGGGCTTGTCCCTCAGCCTCTCGAGTGTGGTGGTTCAGTGCAAAGCCACGAGCAGCTCAGCCAGGGTCTCAGATCATGGCTGGAAAGGGCAGTAGTGTCACTGTTTCTTCCAGTTTGTTGGCTGCGTTGGTGAGGGTACCTTCTCGCATGAGAGAAGTGAAACAGCTTGGGGGAAAAAATGATCTTAAACCATTCCTGAAAGTTTTACCAGAGATTGTCAAAGTAGGGTGCCCATTTGGACACAGACACGAGATGAGAGACTGAAAAGGAAATTATGGACTTGAGAAAGCAGGAACAGAAGATGGGACCTAATATACATGAAAGAGTATTTGTGAAGAAGGTTGAAGTGTGGAGAAATTAATCTTGGCTTCAAAGTAGGGTTCGAAAGAGTAGGGAGGGCTCAGACTGATCTGAAATCTACATCTGCCTTAGCAGTCCTGACACTTATATTAAGGATTCCTGATGGCACACAGGGATGACAAAAGCATCAGGGTGAAGAAAAGAGTGGAAAAAAGAAAAGGAAAACAGGCAGCAGCAGCAGCTGAGCCTGAAGGGAGAAAAAGAGGCAGAAGAGCAGACTTGATACCTATTTAGTAAAAGAACTTGCCGAGACCCTTATGTAACTAGAAGATTGAACTAGTTGTATCTGTAGTGGAGACCAAGTAGTAGTTAAATATTTGAGAAAGTAATTTAGTCATAAGGTGACTTTGGCAATTCTAGCTTAAAGAGCTCTTGTCCACTAACTGACCTCAGTTGCTCATTCTGCAGGCCATTGGCTCCTAAAACCACAAGAACTTAATTTTCTTCAAGCTACAACTCAAATTGTGATCTGCTGCCCCTATATTTCAGTTAAGTCACTTCAAACCTTGTTTAAAAAGTAAGTTAAATTTTATTTAGCTTTTTTAAACTGGTATGTTAGGCATTCCAGGGCACTTATACTTTCCATTTATTTATTATTGCTTTCTTATTCATTGTAATTTACTCTAATGACCAACTTCATCTGTTGCTATTGATACCAGCAATTCTAGAACAGTCATTTTGACTGCTCCTGGAATTTTAGCTATTTTGGTGAGAAAACTATCTTGATAACGCAAGAATTTGTAATTTGTGGTAATTGATTATATTATAGGAAAACGGCTGACTGAGGATCCATCAAGTATAATTTCACCAGCAGAGAATCAATTACATAGTTAAAGAAGCCAAAGAATAATGCTAGGAGATGAGTCACTTTGCTACAATATTTTCCCCTGGTACTTTGAAAAGGATATTGAGTATAGATTAAACCAAAATGTAATTTTATGCCATACCTTTTATCTCTTCCATGAGTCTCAAAGTACCGTTCGGATGGGCTGAAGTATACTCCCTGACCCCAACATACAGCCGGTCGCTTTCATGACCGCTGTTATAGAAATAGAATTGTAAGCACTGAAAGCCCCTTTTGGGGTACAGAATTCGGCTCTCCAGGATAGCTGTGCTTCCCTCTGCTCCAGCGCTGGTGTTGAAATGCATGAAGTAGCCAGAATCTGTCAAAAGTCAATGACAAATGAATGGTAAAGGAGAGAGAAAACAAAATTTTCCTGGTGTATCTGTATTCTTTACATTGTATTGTAATACCAATAGAAGACACGGGCAAGTCAGGATCAGGGTAAGATAGACCCTCTAAAAATCCTCAGATTGAGGACTGTTACCTGTTCACATTCTCCAGAGGCAGAACTGTTCTCCTTGCAAATTTTTTCCTCGTTTGCCTGTCTCTAGCAATTTGTAATGAAAAGCGTGGGCTTTTACTCTTCACCCAGAGCCAGTAATTAGCAGTTGACGCTCTTTGAAGGAATGGTTTAAGGTCCTGAACTCATGAGATTTTCTCTGACAGGTTCGGAAACAACTGACTATATTCTCAATTAATTGTTCACCTGAGCCCTGATAATACATATAATTTCTAAATCCTATCCTTTCCAAAGACTTACTGAACAATTATTCAGAAAACCAGTAATCTTTCTGCTGTGCCTGAACCATAGGTTAGAACATTTTATATAGTTGTCATGTCAGGATGTGACACTAAGACTAGAAAACAGATCAAAAGAGATATGGACATTCGATGTTCTCAAAGAAGCAGAAAAGGGAATGTATCACATGATGTCCTTAAGTATGTTGCTTAGTTAAAAAATAAACAGTAATTTGTCAACAAATAATCAGAGAGCAGGGCCAAGATCGAAGTCAACTCACACACCTCTGCAGAAAGTATTTCTCAGAGAGATAAGAACAGTCTTTTCTCATACCTTTGCATTCTCCCATATTAGTGTGATCAGTATTCGGCCCAGCAGGAACCCGAGACAAACGCTGCCAATCACTGTTATCATCTGAACTTTGAATCATGCCACATATATTTTCAAGTTCAAAACTGCATGTGTCCATGAAACTTAGGGAGGAGGCTATAACATTAAAAAAAAAAAAAAAAGTTGTGAATCTCTATTACATGACATACACTTTAATTCTGAATGTCCAAAGCCAAGAGCAGAGAAACACTAAATGCAAACGCCAAAAAATCAGCGGCTTCAAATACCATCAACGTTCATAGGTATAACGTTCAGGAACTCAAAGCATTTGGCAATTAACACTGATGTTAATAAGATGTCGTCAGGACCACTCTGGGCACTTGGCAAACACAGGAGGGTGCCAGCTAATTATCATATCACATCTTTTATTTATAAAAAGAACACTAATATCAGCCCCAACCCACCAACCTTCACGCAGTCAAAAGGTCCTGAGACTTCCCATGCATTCCTCTGCCTTCTTTGGGCCAGTCCACACATGGCCACACATTTTGATAGAAGTTCACTAATGTATCAGCTGAAAGCTTATTTTGAAATATAGTACAGCAGAAGTTATTTCACTGCAATAAGCAAACCCTGATTTTCAAAATGCTGAATTGAAAAAAAAACATTTGGCATAGGTACATTTGGGACCACTGGATATCTCATACAAATTTTTAAGGTGTCTTGCAAATAAAAAGTGAAAATTAAGCGAAGGAAGACTGTGCAGCTGAATAGGAAAGGTAAAACACTGTATGAAATGTTTTCTCTGTCTAAAGCAAACCCTGGACAGGTGAGAGAAGACATAGTCCAGGTTTATCCCTCTTCTTAGATTTGTTTCTCATTGTACCATGTCTGAGCCCTGTGTAACACCAGCCATGATTTGAAAAGAACTACGTTAATAAAATGCTTCATGATTATCGGTTTTCAAACTACATATAAAATATTGTGGCAAGTTTAAAGGTTTCATTGCACCACAAAAAGGACCTTGAGTATCAGGAAAAATCAACCTCATCGGCATGCCAAATGCTTTACTTCAGCTGTAGCTCAGGGAAACACGTGAGTACGAACTGCTGCCCGATCAGTTGTACTGCTGAGACGTTTTGTACTGTCCTCGTAGAAAGCTAACAACCCTCTACAGGTTGCAAGGATATCAGAAGTTTTGTGTGACTGATACCTTTTAAGATACAGTATTGGTATAATATTGTAAAAAACAAGGAAAGATGTTCATAGTAAATGTTATATTGACCACTGGAGAAAGAAAAAAAAAAAACAGCTAGGGTGTCAGCAAGAAGGTAAGCAAAAATGGAGACTTAATAGATGAAAGAACTCTTTGAAATCAAAATATGAAACAAAATATGAAATCAGTTTGTCCAAACAGGAAAGCAGTAGCCTAACTACCTTAATTAGAAAGTGCCGGCTGGCCTGGAGTGGTGACCTGAGCGTCAGGAAGAGAGGAAAGCAAGACTCAGTAGCTTACAATGTATTTCTTAGGTGAGTTAATGAGATAGGGGAAGGGGGCACTGCTTGAGGGAGGTTTTGAACTCCCTCTGCACCAAAAGCCAGAGATATTGTTGGTATCTAATGAAAGGCTGGACTTGGAAGAAAATACATGGGGGATGAGTGGCGAGTTCTAACTTCCAGTGGCTGAGGGAAACCTCGTGGTCAGTTCTGTCAAGCAATATGTTAGAAGGGGAAAGCAGACTAAAATCCTCCGTCATCATGTGGCCTGAAAGACAGTACGGAAGAAGATATCAGAACAGCACTAAAGTATCAGTCGGTATTTCTTATGCTGTGGGTTGGGGATTTTTTTCAATTTAAGAATAGTTTCCCATTTTTAATGCAATTTCCTAACCACACAGGCCTTCAGCAGAAATTAGGTTTAAACTTTTCCTTAAATCATGTTCAATTAATCTTTTGATTCCTCTGGGAGGATATCTGCCATCCCAAACCATGTTTGGCATTCCCAGCCTTCCCTCTAACCTGAAAGGATCAGTCTAGCGGCTGGGTGGGTGAGGGCCGGGACCTGTGAAGCACCGGTCCTCCCCAGCACAAGGGCCACTTAGGCAAATGGTGGGTGGGTGATCTGAAGACCTCTTATGGCTCTGCAAATATCGTGCACACTACACGAAGCTAAGGGACAGAGTGGGGAGGAGGGCAGATCCTGACTGCACTGAGGGTGGTGGCAATTTTGTCACTAATATCAACATGACTGGGGCTTATTTCACATGGGGAATGTGCCTATGGGTTAAGAATAAATTTAAAATGTCATGATGTATTTATATAGTGCACAAGAATGATGGAAAGTATATAAGATTAATGGAGAGGAAGAAGGACCCCATCCCCTGTTAAAGACATCCTTAGCTGTAGGCACTTCTTTAAGCCCTAATTGACTGTGTGCCAAGTGCTGGTAACTAAGGCTGCACGTAAGTGTGTGTTCAGTTTAGACCTACACGAACAGAAATATTTTCATCAGAATTGTATGCTCAGAAAAGGCAACTGTTTCAAGAAAGCAGTTTGATAATTATTCAAAGTATCTCTAGAATGAAGCTTAAAATACAATTCTAAACCAGTACTCACTACTTGGGATACTGAGGCAGTGAAGCAAAAGTTTTCCTCTGAGTGCCAGGGCATATTTGATGCAGTGACAATTACAGAATTATATTCCAGTTTAGTAATAGATTTGTCTGTATTTCTCTGTCTCATACTTTCACTCAATTTTCTAAAATAAATCCCACATGAGCGAAGTAACTCTTTGGACCACTTTTCTAAGAGACTGGGTTTGAAACGAAAAATAAAAATCTAAAAAGCTCACATTTTCTTCCCAACAGCATCTGTACCCTATTTGCATGAACACACACTCTGTCTCGCAGACTGTGGGAGAGCAGAGTAGGTATGATAGCCACAGCAAAGATACTTATTTCTGTACAGTGTCTGAGCAACAGCTGCAGAATAATGGGGGAAAAAACAAAAAGCTTTGTGCAGAAGCACACATTTTAAACAGCCACCCAAGGGATGAACAAAAATCAGCTGCTGAGTGAAGCTGGTTTTTAACTAAAGGTCAGATAAAATTGCACAAAAAACTCTGCTACACAGCAATGTTTCTGCAGGAGGGCTGTGTTATTTCTAGCTGTACCATTATTTCTGGTGTTTTTAACACAATTCACTTCTCCAAATATGTTAGCATCTCTTTCACTTGTGCCTGGATGAGTCCAGCACGTATGTATCACCCTCATTTCTTTCAAATGCCAGAAGCAAAAAAAACAATTAAAAGAAAGGGAGAAACTCACAGCAATTGTACAGCCGGTTCAGTTTCTGGAGATCATAATCACTGAAATCCATTCGCTGTCCTATAACATCCATGAAGTCTGGTATGTTAGTGACGATGGTGGGTTCGGTTCCATTCCTGAATGCATTTTGGCTATAGTGCATCACAGAAGTATAGTCATAGGGAACATTCAGGGAGTCTGATGTTTTATCATCATATTTGTTGAAATTATGATCTTTACCTAAATGGGAAAAATAAAAGGAAAGATTGTTTGATGCCCAAGAGGACCGAGTTCTGATGTACAGACTTAAAGTGACAAAGAATCCATCAGATTCCCAAGTTTGTTTTTTTTTTTTGTAGTTGTTTACTTGTACTCTGTAAAACTATTTTATTTATAGTCTACAGTTATTTACTTTCCTCTTTTAGCCACTGGAACATAACATGATGACTTCTGCTGGATGAAGGAAAGCTTTTTGCTACCAGAAATCTTTTTACCGGTGAAACTACCTGTAAACTTTGGTAGCCTTGTGATACCCAAAAGTGGAGATACTGTTTCCGTACTCAAATTAATGCAATTTGCAACTGTAATACCTCCCTGTTTCTAATCTGTATTCTCTGATGGTTAATTGCTGGTCAGTTTAGCTCGCACTAAACACATCAGAGTTGTCATCAGATAAGCTTCCAGAATTTAACTTTACAGATATTTTCTGGAGTATAAGCAAAGAACCATTGCTAACTACCCAATGGAAGGTAAAGTTTTAAATGTTTTAAATTAGTCAAAATACAGTAACTATATTCTGGTCACCGTAGAAAAGCCACAGCAGTTTCAAATAGCTAACAATAGCCCAATTTGTCATTAAAAAGTCAGCAAAATATAATAGAAATCAAATAACAGTCTGAGTCATTTTCTGCAATATATACTTGCATATGCACCTGACTATTGATCACAACTAAATAAGAATGCATTAGACTTAATCAGTATCTGTTTTTTTCAGTCTTCTGTGCATACCTGTGTTAGGAAAGCATCCAGTCTGTGTACATAACTTTGGTTTTGAACCGCCTGAAAGTCACAGAGGAGGACGGCAAGCTGAAGAGGCAGAGACTGAGCAGAGTCCCGTGGGTCCCTGTGCCTGCTCTCAGGCTTCTGCCAAATACGCCAACACTTACACTCACAAGCTGCATCGCTAAAGTAACCGCTCGTGTGATGCGGACCCTGAAGGGGGTCTCTCCTGTCTGTACACCCTCTCTGTGCTCTCTGCCATCTCAGCTCTGCTGCCTGCACCGGGCATAGTGGCCAGGGAGAAAGAGGACAACCAGTGTTTTCACTGGAGATTCTCTACTGGCTTTGGTCGCACTGGGCTTTTCAGAGTGGGATTTTTTTTCAATTACTTTTGTTTTGCTAAGGGCTCCCAGAGTAACAGTGCTTTTAGGGTATTCATTTAAATAAACTAAATTATTCTCTTCTGTTTCTCTGCTGTACAACATGTAGCACACCAGGACTCAGATCTCTAGTGAGGTCTCCAGGAACTGCCCTGGCACAAGGAATAACCAGAGCAACAACAAATGAGGCTTTCTGTGGCAAACAGATGTCACTCGATATTTAATTTATTGATACACTGGCTTTGAAAACTAAGTCCAGGTGAAAGAATAGTATGGCCATCAAAGGATGGCTGGAAGGGATGTTCCACTGCTAAACCCCTAACACCAAAGTCTGAAAGGAAAAGCTGGGGCGTGACTGACCAGCCTGAATCCTGTCCCAGATGATGGACACATAGTCGTCCCGGTCAGACCTTGACTGCTCATGCCAGAATCCCAGAGCGTGCATGAACTCGTGCTGGATTGTCCCGATCTTGTCACAGTTGGCTCCGATGGAGAGCTGCTGCAACCCTTCTTGGCGGTTTCCCACTGAGGACCAGCAGCTAGAGTTAAAATAAAATGAGAGAGAGCTCTGTGAGATACATACCATCCCCATTGCATGCAAACTTCGGAATCAGTCTGTTCAACAGGTATATTTTTAACCTGAGTTTTGAAGTTACATTTTGCTACAGAGAGCACTTTTTCATTGATCTGTTCCTTACCAGGTCCTTTCCTCTCACATTTAGCCCTATTTCGATGAACAAGCAGTTCCCTCACTCTGGCTCTATTGTTTTTAATGGGTTTTCTTTAGTAGACAAATGTTGAGCTATTTGTGACAGAAGACAACTGATGAAGATTTCATTGGTACCCTGGTAAACATCAAAGACTATGGACACATGATTTAGAGCAATTAAGTTGCTGTGAATTAACAATTTTTAGCTGGACCACAGTATGTGACTGTGACTGCATTTTGAGCCTGTCCCTGTGGTAAGGTAAACCGGGTTTACCTTCTGAAATGCGGGCGGGTTTGACAATGATTTTCACAAGCTCTTTTCTTTCTAGTCATTTGTGAGCTGCTGCGCTAGAGCACTTGCTGTTGACACACACTCACAAAGAAGAGCAAAACCGCAGCTGTGCTGGAAGTTTTTACTAAAGAATAAAAAAATTGGGTGAGCTATCTGCACAAGCCAATAAAATGGCACCCCATGTCCACAAAGTAGCAAGCACAGAGAGTTGCATTTAAATCGATATTTTATGGAGCAAATAAATCAACACTTACCCAATGAAGTCCATAAAATTAGTAGGGCGCAAAATATGCCATAGGATTTGCAGTCCTATCACCCCAGAAATCTAAAACCACAAGCACACCATGCGCTTTCGAACCCTGTAACTTATTAGCGCAACATATTCCCCGGTATTTATCTTTCCAAAAAACAGCACAGGCCTTGGCTATTGATTACTCATTAAAATGACAGCATGAGGCCTGGGAAGGAGCACATGTGGCATCCACGATTTCACGGGCTTCCCTTGAACAAGGCCTCATATTGATTATGCAGCTTTTTCTGGTTGTGCAGAAGTCTAAGAAGTCCATCACGGTTCTGGGTCCACCTCATACCAAAGCAGCTGCTTCTGGCTTCACAGCTGCTGCGCAGAGCACAGCGGGCTACAGGCATATCCAAGACACTTGGCAAAATTAGTGTCCAAACGCCAGGGGATGCATCTTCCCCTTGCCTTCAGTCTGCCAAATGCCTATGACACCATCATTCTGCAGCCTCAGAGGGAGTCTGTGTTGCCCAGCACTGAGAATAAAACTAGGTGAGTGGGACAGGGCACTCCAGAGCAATGGGCACCTGGAGCCCTATGTTAGCGATGTCTTTAGGAGGGCAGAAAATAAGGGGAAAGTCCTAGCTACTCTGAGCGCATGAGAGCCGTAGCTCCCCTGATTCAATGCTTTCTGCATTGCTAGTTGATCTGTCAGAGACTAGAGGAACAGAGAAGTACCTGCTCTGAATAATCCCACCAATTTTTTTTTTGGAAGATGGGTTCTAAGTAGATACGTGCCGTCGGTAGCGATGATGCCATCTAGAAATCCTGTTCTCTGAGAGACAACACTTATTTCAGGCACATTTTTATACTAACGTCCTGCTAGTAAATAACTTCTCGTAGTATCACAGCTCACCAGTATCAGCACACAGACACTTTGACTTACCAGCATCAAGCTGGTTAATCAGGGATATGTATCAATCCATCTCTGCATGGGTTCCCTTTGCCATGTGTCACAGTGGCAAAGATCTGAGGTGAACTCCCAGGAGACCTCCATGAAAACCTGGTGTCCCATGTAGAAATACTAGAGAAGGAGTTGATTGTCCCTGGTCTGCTAACCATTTGACTCTATCACACCATGCAAGTTTTCTTGCTGAATGAGTCCTGCTTTTCATGAGAAGAGTAGGGAGAAATGGCACATCCACTGCAGGGTGCCATTCCAGACTGTTCTGTGAGCTTCGCAGGCACCTGCCATAACTGATGTTCCCACATTTCCATAATTCATAAGCATCCCTCAGGTATTTTGCTTAGCACACAGGCTGGAGTCAAGAAAAGCTCTTTAAACAGATCCACAGTCTAACCTCTGCTGCAGATGCATAGACCTGAATAGAAGGTGAGGTGAAAGGCTGTGTGCTAGGAAAGCTTACGTGTACCTCTACTCTCTTAGCGTTATAAAAAAATATATATATCTGTTAATATAATGCAGGCAGTAGCCAAGGCTTGGCGAATAGTAGATAAAGAATGTGGACATGGGGAGGGCTGTTTGCACAGGGGTTGATGACACCGTGTACCTCAGAGACTGCAAATGTATTTTTACAAAGGGCAGTCCACACAACAAAATAGCAGCTGGCTCCTTCTGTGGCTGACTTCACCTGAATACAAAAGCATAATCCAGGCAGGGACTTCATGGTCTAGTACAAATCCTTTTGACACAAACTTCCCTCACCTCCCTCTGGCTGTTTTATGCATGCAAGCCAAGATCAGAAAGGCAAAGATGATTTATCAGCTTTTTTTTGGTGCGATAAAACTTTATGAATCCAGCTGGTGTTGCCAGGGACTTTGTGCTCCTGTCTGCACTGAACCGTCTGGACTGAGGTCTTTAGTCTGCAGTGAGAGGAGTCCTAGCTGATTGAAAAAAAATAGTTTGGAATGGCAGAGTGGAAACGGGTTGGTTTACCCAGGTTTCACCTTGTCCTGTTATATCGGAAGAGAGGAATGGAGTGAAATGAAAGGCAGTTAATGCACAATCAGTCCTGATAATTTCTTCGTATAGCCCCGAGCTAGCTCACTGAAACTGGACAGCCGTTTTCAGGAGGCTGCAGCATTTAGCTCCAATCTTTTAAAAAGTGCTGCTGAGCATTAATTGTTTTACGGATGTGTCAGATGAGATGATAGAAACATTTCAGGGCAAGCAACACATCAGGCAGTGAGGGCAAGATATGTTATCCCACTAGAGTGGCTTGTCCTCTTCGTCACCATCACTCATCTATTTTTAATAGACATGTACATGAAACATTGTGCAGAAGCCTCTTACTTGCCATAGGCATTGTGGTTCTTTTTCAGGTACAATTATTAGCAAATTCAATGCATACTTTATGTGACGAAGGACTAAAAAATTTAGCTACATGAGTTTTCCATTTGTCTCAAAAAGCCGAAGAGTTATTAGCACAGGAAAATGCATTGCTCCCTGAGTCTCCACTTATACATCTTTTAGGCTGAGTTTCAATGTCATGTGCACAGCATGAAGAGTAGAAAATATAAAGAGCCAGAGACCGAAGAAAATTTGAAACAATTATCTGCTACAAATATCTCAGAAGAAGCCGAAGGGAAAGGGAAACATTTCTATTATCAGAAAATCTTTTCCCATTTATGAATGCATTCTCATATCAGGAAATGATTTTCCAAAAGTAAATTTCCTCACCAGGCTATCTAGCTTTCCCTGATCTTTTCTAACAGAGAAATGGTTCAGTATAGAGTGGAGAATACATTTGTTCTTGTTGCATTGTTTTCACAGAGACTGTCTTAGAAAGGGAAGCAGCTGGGACAATTTTGACTTCTTTACTGGAGTCTTATTTTGCAAAATTTAAGGTTGAATAGTATAATTATTTATCAGAAGAGGTAAATAAATGGCAACCTCTATAAAATAACTTAGCGCTGTGCAGTATTAAAAAATATCACTGTTATATCTGAATGCTGGTGTGACATTGTTCAAAAGCAATTCCATTTATTATAGTCAAACAAATTCATTGTCCCACAGTTAGAACTACCATATTTCCACTGGGATTTTTTTTCCCAAAAACTAAGGTTTACTAAGAATGACCATTTGAAAGTCCATATATCCAAAGATTAGTCAAGAAAACAATTGGCTTGTTTCTGATATCTTTTACTACGCCAAGAAAACTACTTCTTACAGAACTCAATTACCCTATATTTAAAAATAAGGATCAGCAAGAAATTGTTCATTACCACCTAGGTAACATCTGTTTGGGAAACTCCTACAATTTCCAGTTAAAAAAAGACTGGAAAAAGATACACAACAAAAATACAAAATTATAATCACATATATGACTTTTAGAGCGAACACTGACCGTGAAAATAGCCTGTAGCCAAACAGTATGAGAGTTATTTTACATTACTCCTCCTCTTACCCACTTCCTTTGAAGACAGATATGTAATTCTTCTCCCCTCCCCAAGGTTTGAAGTCAATACAGGTTTTTAGTCGATACTGTTCAAATGCCTTGAGGATGAGCCCCTTAGCATTCATTTCTGCAAAGCAAACAGTGTTCTTGTCAATACTGAGCCACTAGGTTTGTACTATTAGCTGTATGGAGCAGGTCCTAAGGGTGGGTCTTGCTCCAGCAATCTCTGATTAAAATCAGCTTTTTTGCTGAAGTAAGACCTGAGTAGGGACCTAAACCCCCATAAATTAGTCTGTTGTGACATTATATCTTCCTCTTGTTTTGTTTCTGTGTAATTTTTCTGTGGTACTTCTGTATAAAATAGGACATGATGAGTATATAATACATGATAGTGCATGGTTCTTAGTTTTGCAAATTCTTTCATTTACTTTGCTGAGATTTATGTGAGCAAGTGTTAAATAAACAGGGAACGAAGACATCAGGTTTCACCTAGTGCAGACCACAGGCTACAGATCTCTCTCAGAGCCTGTCCAGGACTTGAACTACTAACATTATGTCTGAGTTATCTCCTCTAAGTGACTTGCAGGGTTTCAACCCCTTCAGAGATTTAGATCTGAATCTAAACTGGGGGTGGATGATTTTTTTTCCCCCACACTGTGTAGTAAGGGTACAGTCTCCCCATGCGGTATACAGTAAGAACTCAAGCTCCTTGTCTCACCACTTGCCTCTGGCATGCAGAGCCACAGCCGGGTGGATTCGAAGGGATGGAGACAAGCTATGACCTGTCCCTGGCCCCGTAACAGGGAACTCAGCAATGTGCCATTGCAGACTGCACTGCCTGCCAGAACGCCAATTTGCCTTCGGTGCTGTAGATAATGTAAATGGCCAGGTAAGCTTTCTTGCTTTAAAAAGACCTTCAGTGCCCTGTTTTTCCTTCTGCTTCATACAGTTTCACGTCTCAGACATACGCTCTTAAGACCAAATCAATCTGCTGGGCCACAGCAATGGCAGGATAAGAACCATCCAAGAAAGGAGGTGAGAGCCAGCACCAACACCAAGATGATAGCCCCTGCTTGTGCATAGCCTGGCCCAATCCTGCTGTGGGAAATGGCCCGCTTGAGACTCAGGAGAGGAATGGATGCCTCAGTATCTTTATCATCCTGTATTTGCTATTTCAATCAACACAACATACAGACATTGTCAAGGGCAAATACTGTACCCAGGCTATCATCAAGGACGTAGGGGATGACGTGGGGCCACCGATAGCTGTCACCAATGATGGAGTTGCGTTCCTGTATCTGAGAAAGAAAATAAGTATGCAGTTCCTAGTAAAAAGTGGTTTAAGATCAGGGATTGCAATAGTGCTAAAGCAAAGCATGTCTCCTACAAGTCCATGTAAAGCATATGAGAAATCAAAGAGCTCAAAAACTTTGGAAGGTCGATCAGAGGACTAAGGATTGGGTTTGAAATCCCTTGACTCCCTTCTACCAGTGCCTCCAACTTCTGCAACATTTTCTCTATACAAATAACCTGAGATTTTGATGCATGAGTGAGGAGAGCTTCAGCTCCTTTGGGAAGCATTAAGATCTAAAGTCTGAAAACTTCACAGAGCTTAGTAATTCTGTAATTTTTCACAACGCAAGGCTTTGTTCCTGTTCCTTTAGCAAGTTCTTTCCTTGTTTCTACTGATATGCCCAAGACAAAGCAGTTCACCAAAAGAGAGTAAAATGCTACTGACTTTCAGGGGTACAAGACACTTTTGGGGTTTCTACTAGGAGATGTAACTTGCTATGTAATTTTTTTTTTTTGATTGATCAGACAGGGATACGGGGCAGATGCCTTAAAATGTGGTATTACAGATCTAATTTTTCCTTTGGTTTTAGTGAATCTACTTACACGATGGAAGTTTTGCAGTAGTGGTCTGTAAATGTAATTGGCTCATAATAAATATTGTGCTGTAAATTAAGAATCTTTTATATAAACCTGTCTGGATGTGATCAGTGCTGCTGAATGTCTTAAAAGTACAAATATGAAAACCACAGTAAAGGAAACAAGAAGCTAACAATATTGATCTAATGGCTAAACCGACCTTATGCTGAATAATGTTTCTGCAAATGCACCTGACTCTTTCATTGTGTATGACATTTGGTAGAAATCTATTCCCAAACATTTTCAGTTTATTGTTACATAAAGAGCATTTACTGTCAGTAGGAGCAGGATGCATCAATCATTTCCATGCCAGTGATAATTTACATTGCATAAGTCAATGACACGTTTCTGATTTTATATTTTATATTTGAACTCACCCTGTCAAGTTTGATGTCTCCCTCAAAAAGGTCTAGTCCTAAAGCTAAAGGGAACAGGAGATTAACATTTAGTTATTGTATTGATCTGTGGCTACCGTAATGAGAATAACAAAAAAAAAATTAAAAGAGAAAGCAAATTTAAAAAAACCTTCATTGATGTCAAAGATGTCTTGATCAATTCCTCCATCTACATCTATTTCTGAAAAATAAAAAGACAAGTGAGGTAGGACATTAGCCCTTGCTGTTATCTTTATGAAGTGTGAAAATTAATGCAATAACAATAACAGTAATTATAAATCTGTGTCTGTCCTAGAGATGTTTATGAGCAGCTGTTTTTGTTGACTGCCTCCCATGCATACAAATAGATCTCTAAACAGAACTCACCAGTTGTCTCCAGAGCAGGCTGGGGAGGGGGAAGAAAAAAAGATATTATTAGAAAGGCATATAATGAAATGCAGCTCGCGTTACTCTCTCAACAGTATTAGAGATGAGATTTAAGCTCAACTGACAGCACTTAGTGCATGGCTTTGTACTGGATTGACTGGACACACTGTCTTCTCATTTGACTGGAAATGTTTATTTGTTTATGTGCTGGTTTTGTGTCCTTCCCACTTCAGGTTGCTCAACAAGTAAGTCTCCCAGTACTGCTTCTGTGAAGTTTTCACAACCGTTTCTCCCTCACAACTCAGGCAGTGCCTAATGGTCTTTCACAAAGGGGAAAAAACAGCCTATTATTTCTATTAAATCGAGTATTACTACTAGTCACACGCTGCATAGAGCCTATGGAAGCCATGCTTGACTTTCCACCATACAGCTGAAGATGGGGGAATAGAACGAGTTGTCCGGTGTCATGCAGCAATTCTTCAAAGGACTGGGTACCTCAGCCCCAGTTCAATGCCTTAGCTGGGATCCATTTACCTCAGCAATACCAACTCAAAGGCTGTTTCTGCAATGTGCAAAATCCAAGTTCCATACTGGAGCAAGACCATAATGAGATATACGTAGCACACTTTTCCTTGCCATAACATGCCCATGGAACATAACCTGTATTCTTTTTTTGGACTAGACACTTCATTTTGGACTGGTTTGGACATACTTGACATAATACTATGCAACTATTTCTCACGTCGTGAGTAAAATCATGAACAGCCTTTCTAAGCAATTGCTGCTGGGCGGGTTTTCCTGTTTCTCACTGGAAGTCTTGTATTCATATGTTTGAAATGAAGTTCACAAACTGAAGGTAAAAACCCTTAAATTCCAAGCTCTGACAATATAGATTACAGATATAGCAAATGGTAAGATACAACAGCAATTCTGCAAAGCAGGTTGGTATTTTTACTTTTATTTTTACAATAGTTCCCCTCCCTCCCCGACTCTTTTTCTTTCTCCATATAAATCATTTGTTATCTTTTGTACATGCAGTTTTTGCATGTAGGAAATATTTTTCAGTTTGATAAGCACCTGCTACCTCCATTAAAAGCAATGAGTAGTACAAGACCAGAATGTTGAAAAATGGCAAAAATCAAGTCCATGCAGTCCACAAGAATATCAATTTTGGTAATTTCTACCATCTGTATGATGGATAAGAAAATAGTATGGCCAGAATATTCAAGAGAAATTTAAATGCACATGTTCTTCTAGACCTGACGTTTGGCGCATAACAATGGGAACTATTTTGAGGGCAAACATAACTGTGGGCCCTAAAACCGATGGTGATCATACAAAAACTTTAACCAAATGCAGGAAAAAAAATAACTTCAATAAAATTTCTTCATTTGGAAAAGGCTCAGAAAGAAAGCTTTGAAATTGTCAGAATGTCCTATTTCAGCTTTTTAATGAAAGATTCATTTTCAATCTGAAACTACTGTCTTGTGAAAACTTAAGCGAATGGCAGAAAAACATATTGTAAATACAAAAGCCTGAAATCTCATTTTATCATTTTGATTCACCTGAACTAAAATCAATTCAAACTGTTGCTTCACAGTTTTTGTCAGATTTTGATCACTTATTCTGATTGCCTAAGAGGGGAAACCCATTTTTTACCTAACCAAGTAAAGGCTATAATTTACAGGTTTAAGAGAGATAATGCCTAATTGGTATGAGCTGGCAGAATCAAATGCTTAATATCTAAACATTATATAAACAGGCAAAGTTTTTAATCAACAACTTCTTCTGCTTCTTAATTTTCTTAATGAAAGCTACCACCCACATATGTCCTTGCCCAGCTGAAAGGCAGGATTTTGACCTTGAAGTGTTGGTTACTAAAACCATTGAGTAGAATCTGTTTCCTGATTCAGTTTTTACTGGAACAGCCCTGTTTCAGTACATCACAGTTTTAGATTGTTTCAAAATTTGGTGGATTTTAACATACCCACCTCTTAAAAACAGTGTCACTGTGGAAAAGTGACCAAGTCCATTGAAAAACTGTTTCCAGAGTTCGGCAGATGCAAATGCTTAAGGATTAATTTTGATTTCATATTTCATTGAGTTAACTGGTGTTATTCAGGTTTCCACTGATACATGATAAATAAGGATGGGGACTTCAGAAAAAAGAATAAGCATATAACTGTATACAGATACAGTTTAATAACCCAAAATATCTTTTCCAGATGAATCATGCATAAATCTGAAATGTCAGTAGACTCCTCTTACATTCTGAAGTACTATTGCAGATATATCCTCTCATTACACTTCTTTATCATGGGATATGTGTAAGACAGCATCCAGTCCACGTATTCCAGTTTTGAACTGAAAGTGCAGCTTGTAAAACAAACTGAAAGTACACGGGCAAAGTGTGTAACAGACATTTTGAAGACTTCATTTGCTTTTAAACTCCTGCTGTCACACAGATTTCTAGCTAATGTGGAAGAAAAAATGACAAGTAAAGCTTGCAATATTCAAAAATTAAAATCACATTATCACCTTTTTTGTTAAAGATTGTTGATGGAGGAGAAGAATCACACCTATATATGTTGAATCCCTATTAATAGAGAGTAGAATGCTTCTATTGCTCCAATAATTGCAAACTACTATGTTCCCATATCTACTAATCAGAAAACATAATTCTGCTAAAGGTAAAATCTGGCTAGCTCATGGAAAAGCTCTTCTATCTGCAGGAAAAGCTCACAAACTGAAATCAATGTAGTTAAGTCTGGCACTACTTTTGCTGCGTAAACCAAAATGTCCATGGCTGAAGAATACCAAATTCAGCCATCGACTGAAATCCAGGCTGATCTTCAGTGTCTGAAAACCGTCGCTGAATGTTTTATACTGAAGGAATCCCTTTCACCACTCCTTTCCACTTCCTTCTCAACGAAACTAGGTCTTTAGTCCTGTGAATCTCAACAGCAAAATACTCAGTTTCAAAAGGAGTATCTCCGTGTATAAATATCACTTGTTTGAGTAGCAACAGCTTCGGTCTCAATACCAGCCTGACAACTGAGACCTATATGATGCATTTCTACTCTGAAAGGTTGTAAATAAGTAACAGATTCACAGTTCACAGTCCCATACAGAGGAAGGTCATATTACCTGCAATGTACCAAAGAGGAATCTAAAATTTAGTTTAGCCAATGCTACTTTTAAATCTACACACACAAAAAAAATCTGAACATTTATAATATTAGTCCCTAACTTTGGCAAACAACACGGTTTATGTGAATTAAGTTACATTAAAGGTTGGTGACACCATGGCTTGTCAGGACATTTAACTGGCAAATAATTCAAGTGCATCTTGAATGACTGGGAAACATCTGACCCATTTTAGTCACGTAAAAACTAGGTAAGTAGACTCACTCAGTAATTAGTGGAGAAACAAATGGGCAATTGTGTACATAATTCATCCGTCCCTCAAATAGGTATGGTATATGGAAATAAAATAATTAGCCCTGGTGATCAGAAGCCCCTCTTTCCACAGGACCTGATTACTAGAAGCCAGTTTGATGTGTAAGAGCTTGTAGATGTTAGCAGCACCCTGCATCACCTACTACATGCTTTACCAAAGCCTGTAGAAGAATCTAAACAAGGCTAACTTGTGTTTCCAAAAGGTTGGACACAGAGGAACAGGTAGTCATGACGGGCAGTGGAAATAGAAGTGAAGTGTGCGACTGGGGTAGTGGGGGATAGAGGAGGACTATGGGAAAGTTGGGGACATGAGGCTGAGCTCTTGACTTAGGGAGATGTATGAGCATGTGTTCGTGGAGAGGAGAGGAAGAGGATGCGATGGCCACAGTGAGATATTGGAGCTGGATTCATAGAATCAAACAGTTAAGCTGCATAACTTAAAATAGATAATGTTATTCCACTTAAATAATGTCACAGTAAGTAATAACTACTCTGTAGATTACCCTGAAGCTATGAAGAGCTGAAATGAACGCTCAACAACCTACTGGGTTTTGATCTCTGAAATAATTATATTGTGTATCACCAAAATTCCTGGCCTCTACAATAAACTATCACAAGATGAGCAAAATACTACATTTGACTATAAAATAAAGGAAATGCAAAATCTCAATTGTTATTTTTTGGCATTTAATAGCTCAGCTGGATTGGAATCATTAAAAAGCATATCCAGTGGCTACAAAGGCATTGATTTCAATATCAAATATATTGTGTTACAGAAAAAAAAGAATCATATTTCCATTCAAATATGGAGTAGCAAAATAAATTTTAATACTTATCTTGGTTCTAACCCCAGACTTGCTGTTCTGGTAACATTACTTTGCATAGCAGTGGACATTTTGCTTAGATGGGAAATGCAAGACAAACCCTTCCCGTGTATAGTCAGGCCTATTAAAAATAGCAGCACTAAGACCCCAAGGAAACAGAAATCTTTCTCTCTCTTCCATGCAGGTGACAACAGAATTCTTGTTTTGCAAAAGCAACATACTTAAGTCTTTTCCTCTCAAACTCATCTTAAGCTGCATTGCTTACTCAATCATATAAAGCATATGTATTCTTTGTTTTCTTACCTGACTCCAGACCACCTGAAGAAGAAACCAAATTAGGAGTGCAGACACAGAAAACCAGCCCATGTTGTTATCCAGGCAGCAGATGCATGGACAGAATTTCAGACCAACTTGGTATTTAAGACAGTAAATACCATAAATCAAAACCTTTGTCCCTTCATTAACTATTAACTTCTCTACCTTTTTCTTGTTCAGTAAGCAAAGTCCATCATTATTATATTACAATAACTTACTATTGTGAGTTTAACTATTTTTAAGCACTTCCATGAGAAGAAGTATTGGACACAAACTGAAATACAGGATGAAATGGACACAAGAAAATGGAAATACAGAGGAAATGGACACAATGAAATACAGGAAATTCCATTTAAATATAATAAAACCTTTTTTATTCTAAGGATTTTTAAGCACTGGAACAAGTTGCCTAAAGAAATTGTGGAGTCTCCATCCTTGGAGACAGTCAGAACCCAACCAGACACAGCCCTGAGCAACCTGCTGCAGGTGACCCTGCTGCTAGCAGGGGAATTGGACTAGGTGATCTCCAGGCCTTCCCACCTCAACCATCCTGTGACTCAGTGAATAAAGCGGGCACTAAAACCTTTTGAACAACTGAAAGCTAGCAAAACTCTTGGCAGGTAAGACTTTAATATATTAATAAATATGTATTTTTTGAAAGAAAGTGAAAATGGGAAATGTGTGCACATAAAAAAAAATTGTCAGCAACATAATTTCAGTATTTTGCTTTTAGAAAAGGCAATGCCATTTCTGTTGTTGATGTGTGTGAAACACTGTACTTGCCACTAACTCAAATAATGGTTTTCTTCTGGATTATTTAAAAATTTCATATATATTAGTTTTTTAAATATCAGTACCATTGTACTATCACCACTGTCTGTTTCTCTTTGGAGTTTTAGTTTCTTCCAACTTCAGTCATCCGTTCTACTTACTAGCTGCCAGAGAGTGCTGATATTGACACAGTTTCTTCTTATGCTTCAACCGAAGGTACTTGCGGTAATTGTATGATCAGACTTGACTAACCTTTTACTTTGTCCTTTCCCAGACCAACTACCTGGTTAGAACACCATAAAAACTAAAAATGGCATTTAAGGTTTGTATTGTAAAGACAGACTCCCAAACTGAAGTTAATCTATACCAGTGCATGCAGCATGGGCAACAAACAGGAGGAGCCGGAAGCCATTGTGCAGCAGGAAAACTGTGATATAGTTGCCATCACAGAAACATGGTGGGATGACTTACACAACTGGAGTGCTGCAATGGATGGCTAGAAACTCTTCAGAAGGGATAGGCAAGGAAAGATAGGTGGTGGGATAGCCCTGTGTATTAGGGAGCGTTTTGATTGTCTACAGCTTAATGATGGCCATGATAGGGTTAAGCATTTATGGGTAAGAATCAGGAGGAAGGCCAACAAGGCAGATATCATGGTGGGAGTCTGTTACAGACCACCCAACCAGGATGAAGAGGCAGACAAAATATTCTATAAGTGGCTGGCAGAAGTGTCACCGTCACTAGCCCTTGTTCTTGTGGGGGACTTCAACTTACCAGATGTCTGCTGGGAATACAATACATCTGAGAGGAAACAGTCTAGGAGGTTCCTGGAGTGTGTGGAAGATAAATTCCTGACACAGCTGTTGAGGGAGCCAACTAGGGAAGGTGCCCCACTGGACCTGTTGCTTGTGAACAGAAAAGGACTTGTGGATGATATGATGATTGGAGGCCATCTTGGACATAGCAGCCGCAAAATGATAGTTTTTGATTCCTGGAGAAGTAAGGAGGGGGATCAGCAGAACTGCTACCTTGGACTTCCAGAGGGCAGACTTTGGCCTGTTTAGGAGGCTGGTTGACAGACTCCCTTGGGAGGTATTCTGAAAGGCAAAGGTGTCCAGGAAGCCTGAACATTCTTCAAGAAGGAAATATTAAAGGCACAGGAGCTGGCGTTCCCCATGGGCCGAAATACGAGCTGGTGGGGAAAAAGACCGGCCCGACTGAACAGAGAGCTTTGGGTAGAACTCAGGAAAAAAAGAAGAGTCTATGATCTTTGGAAGAAGGGGCAGCCAACTTGGGAGGACTATAAGGATGTTGTGAAGTTATGCAGGGAGAAAATTAGAAGGGCCAAAGCCCAACTAGAACTTAATCTGGTTTCTGATGTTAAGGACAATAAAAAATATTTCTATAAACACATTAGCAATAAAAGGAGGACTAAGGATAATCTCCATCCTTTATTAGATGGGGGGGGGGGAACACAGTGACCGAGGATGAGGAAAAGGCTGAGGTACTTAATGCTGCTTTTGCCTCAGTCTTTAGTACTAGGACCAGTTGTTCCCTGAGTACCCAGCCCCTTGAGCTAGAAGACAGGGACGGGAAGCAGAATGAACCCTCCATAATCCAAGGGGAAACCATTAGCAACCTGCTACACCACTTAGATGCACACAAGTCTATGGTGCCAGATGGGATCCACCATAGGTAGTGAGGGAGCCAGCAGAAGTGCTCACAAAGCCACTTTCCATCATTTATCAGCAGTTCTGGCTAAAGGGGAGGTCCCTATTTGAAGACAGCAAATGTGGTGCCCATGTACAAGAAGGGCTGGAAAGAGGATCCAGGGGCCTGTCAGTCTGACTTTGATGCTGGGGAAGGTTATTGAGCAGATCAACTTGAGTGCCATCACATGGCACATACAGGATAACCAGGTGATCAGGCCCAGTCAGCATGGATTTATGAAAGGCAGGTCCTGCCTGACTAACCTGGTCTCCTTCTATGACAAGTTGACCCACTTAGTGAATGAGGGAAAGTCTGTGGATGTTGTTTACCTGCACTTTAGTAAAGCCTTTGACACCGTTTCCCACAGCATTCTCCTCGAGAAACTGGCTGCTCATGGCCTGGACTGGCTTACACTTCACTGGGTAAAAATCTGGGTGGATGGCCAGGCCCAGTGAGTTGTGGTGAATAGAATTAAATCCAGTTGGCAGCTGGTCACAAATGGTGCTTCTCAGGGTTCAGTATTGCTGCCAGTTCTGTTTAATACCTTTATCAATGATCTGGACGAGGGGACTGAGTGCACCTTCAGTAAGTTTGCAGACAACACCAGGCTGGGTGGGAGTGTTGATCTGTTTGAGGGTAGGAAGGCTCTACAAATGGGTCTAGACAGGCTGAATCAATGGGCTGGGGCCAATGGTATGAGGTTCAGCAAGGCCAAGTGCCAGGTCCTGCACTTGGGTCACAACCACCCCATGCAGGGCTACAGGCTTGGGGAGGAGTGGCTGGAAAGGTGACCAGCAGAAAAGGACTAGGGGCTGTTGGTCAACAGCCAGCTGATTATGAGCCAGCAGTGTGCCCAGGTGGCCAAGAAGGCAAAAAGCATCCTGGCTTGTATCAGAAATAGTGTGCTAAGCAGGATTAGGAAAGTGATTATCCCCCCGTACTTGGCACTGGTGAGACCCCACCTCGAATACTGTGTTCAGTTTTGGGCCCCTCACTACAAGAAAGCCATTGAGGTGCTGGAGCATGTCCAGAGAAGGGCAACGAAGCAGGTGAGGGGTCTGGAGAACAAGTATTATAAGGAGCAGCTGAGGGAACTGGAGTTGTTTAGTCTGGAGAAAAGGAGGCTGAAGAGAGACTTTATTGCTCTCTACAACTGCCTGAAAGGAGGTCGTAGAGAAGTGGGAGTTGGTCTCTTCTCCCAAGTAACAAGCAATAGGACAAGAGGAAACAGCCTCAGGTTGCACTAGGGGAGATTCAGATTGGGTATTAGGAAAAATTTCTTCACTGAAAGTGTTGTCAAACATTGGAACAGGCTGCCCAGGGAAGCGGTGGAATTGCCATCCCTAGAGGTACTTAAAAGATGTCTAGACGCAGAGCTTAGGGACATGGTTTAGTGGTGGACTTGGCGGTGTTACGTTAATGGTTGTACTTGATGATCTTAAAGATCTTTTCCAATCTAAACGATTCTATGATTCTATTAAATGATTATGTCAAAAATAATAACATTTTTCATGCTGTTTCAAGTATCAGAGCTAATAAGAAAACTGATAAGAACAGGTTGTTCCTAAGTAACGAGGACACCAGAGCAATTTCTAGCTGCTCAGATCCACACTTATTTCATTGCTGATCCATTGAGAAGTAGCAGTTGTAGACATTGTTGTTCTTATAATGTTAGGTTTTTTCTACAAAAGTAACAATAAGTATTGTAATCCTCTACCCACCAATAACAATGGTGTCAACTGTTCTCAAGTCAGTGATATTTGGGAGGTTGAAAAGCTCTTTTGTCAAGATTTCTTCTGCAAGTTCAGCAGTCCTTGAACTCGGCATGCTGTCATCTTCAGCTGCTGGGAGATGATGGTAGTTCTCCTTTTGGAGCCTCTCTAGGTTAGATTGGTTACGTCCACGGTAGCAAGTACTTCAAACCAACTGGAACAGATCCATACATTGAAAAGTGTGGTAATAAGAACTTGGCATCTATGCTGTACACGTATCAAAGGGTTTTACTTAAGACTGGCTCTGATTTGATCCCAAGGACTGCACCTCAGTGGCAGCAACTGAACTGTATTAGATAGGGATCTGAAGAACATAATCTGGTTTAGTTTCGAATCAAAGGAACTCAATTTGGACACTCCAAAACTGCTCTGTGATGTGAACTAAATCATGGTAAGTGGGAATAATAATGATGATTAAAAAATACCCTCCTGATCAAAATTAAAAGGCTGTTGTAGCTGCACCCATCATTTCTTGATCACAGTACCTTACAAGTGTTTTCTTGAGATGGTGGACTATGATGAACTCAAAGAAACAGCACATTTTTTGGTCTTACTACTTGATGTTGGAAGAAAGCCTAAAAGCCTGTTTTTCTACTTCTTTTGTCCCTTTTACATGCAAATAATCAAGACAATCTGCTCTCTGTTCCCATATACCTACTTTTAAGATGCATCAACCAGCACAGAGACCTCACACCTACCTCTTCACAATAGGAGACAGGAGGATGATTTTCCTGTCACAAAGAAGGTACGAACCTCTGTGTCAAGATTGCCACTCCTCTCAGGACTGGCTAAAAAAGTGAGTTACCCAAAGGAAACACTTGAAGGTGTTGGAATTGGCATATAGTAATACCAAACAGAGAAGGCATCGGAGTTATATGCTAACCCTACATTATAAAATAAAGTCTCTATACACATTTTTCCCACAATTCACACTGCTTTTTAAATAATCAAACTCAGAGTTTTGACACCTCAACCAGTTACCTGGTATTATAAACCAAGATGCAACAGAAAGTTAATATATGAACAACAGAATGTCAGGACTTCTAAGGCAGAAGTTCTTGGCATAAATTTCCATGTCAACCATGAAGTAGCCAAATGGTTTTTTAATACACGTAGAGGAGAAGGTAACAAACAGATGGGCAGTCTTAAGGAAGGTTTTTTCCTATCTAATCATGGAAGACTGTTTCTACAGACCTTATCTACTTTTGTGACCACATTCTCTGCAATGACAAACATCTTGCTTTATCACTTGCTTTATCGCTATCTATGTTCAGGCAATATGCTTTCCCCTTATTTTCCTTAAGGGTTTTACTACATGACTCCTTGCATTTTTCTTTGAAGATGAAAAGCACTGTAGCCATATCATACTTCTAAGACTGAGGCCCACAGTAAGAAATAATTGAGTATTGATGGAGATGAATTAATAAAGGACAGTACAACTTATTTGAATAGGTGTGCATTTTCAGATGTACAAAAAGAACAGCAGTCTTAGATCTTGTCTTCATGTTACAGTTACTTGCCATATAACAGCCAAAAGTAACGTGTGTCCTTTATTGATACAGTCAGGGACCTGTGGAATTCAAGGATGTTATATCCATTAACATTTGATCTGCCAGTAGAGTCCATCAGTGTCCTGACTACAAGCTCTGTATTTGAGGAAAAGTAAAAACACTAAACACAAAGCAGAAAGAGCAAGTCTTTTTAGCTCGTTGACTGCTTTTTCCTTTCTAGCAATTCTTTGCCTTGAACATGTTTCACAACTTTTATGGGTGCTAAGCTGTCTAATGATCCCTGAGTAACTGTAAGAAACACCTGCAAAATCTGAGCTTTTGCCAGTCAATTACATTTCTTTCCCCATAGTCCCACACACTCCCATGCTGCTAGTACAAGCAACAAAAAAATGAAAGACATCAGAACCTGATGTGGAGCTTGCTGCAGATCTATTGCAGTGACCGCTTGCATCCCCTGCTTGAGTTCACTTCCCTAGCACCAGACAGGTGGGAAGCACCACGAAGCAGACAGCGCGTTCCCTTGGACAGGCACCGTCTCTTTGTGTCTGCCCAGTAGCACTGTGGCCAGTGGGCACTGCTGCAGCACAGGTAAGAATAGTATCGCACTGCTTGTTATCCCGCTGCATTGTTGCGGTAGGAACACCCATCAGGCATTGCCCGATGCAGATAGGGAACATCGCCTGCTTTAGTCTTCTTTGTAAAGCTATGTCTGCAGATAATAATCTGGGACGAGACAGTAATGGGGGCAGAGAGATTGGAAAAAATGATGAAGTACAGGAGAGCAAGAATGTTCTTTTTAAAAGCCAAATGAACTTAATTTCAAAATGCAATGTCAGCTAACTACAGAGAATCATAAAAACAATTTAAAATAGCTCTATACAGAGATTTTCTAACATTTTTTGTAGGTAGTTTCATATTTTAATAGGTTTGTCGATCTTCTGTATTTCATTACAGATGCTTTTATAATTTTGCTATCAGTATATTGCTCAGTGAACAACAGTGATTCATGGTTGCTTGTTGACATTTGGGTGGAACCTGACTGATCATGAGTTTCAATGTCAGCTTCAAGTGATATGAATTCAGCAAATAATCTTGAAAAGTGCTGGCTTGTAGAGCATTATGTACCTCACTTAGCAGTGCTTATAGGCCAAATGCTAAAGAGTAAGAGGATATTCAAATAATATACCATTATCCTCAGCAGATTGTTCCTTGCCCCATCTCAAACTTCCTGCATTATCTTGCACAAATTAGTTTCACTTTTTAAGTTAATCTCCCAAATGGGGATAACATTACAACAGTATCTCCTTGGCGATGAGGCAAAAGCACCAGTGAAGATAAGGGTTGTCAGACAAACCTGCAAGATAAGAGACCCTCAATCAAATCCAAAAAGTTTCGAGTTGAACACCTGAGTATTTCACGTCAGGAAACTCCAGTGTTTACAAACTTGGCAGGCATCATATGGAACAGAATGTAAGAAAGTGAAAATTAAAACAGATATCAATTACAAGCGGTCCATCATCTTGCAGAGGAGCAAACAAGATGGGTTTGCTTTGATTAAGAGTTATCAAGAAAATGAAGCAGACCTCCAGTTCCTTCCCACTGCTTAGCTACAGGTAAATTAGAAAGCAAACAGCAGAAGCTAGGGTGTATAACATCACACCCCTTACTGCCCACTGCCACTTCAGACATGTACTTTAACCATTACCTTTTCTTTTGTGTGAGAAAAGTGTTTCACAAATTAAATAATTACTCATACAGGATTACACCTCTCCCCCTTTCACAGGAATCTGAATCATGTCCAACGTGTTCTTACACAAGCATATTTTATGATAAATATGAATCAGATTACAGTGTGAAACAAATTGTGACTGGTAGGCAGCTACTAAAGCGGCTGTAGCTGGTCACTGAGTATCACGCCACTACAGAAGCATACTCCAGGGATACCCAGTTCTCTCTGAGATGACAGAGCATGAGCCTCAGCTGTGGGGATTCCTCTCCACTCCAGAGACCTGTAGCAATCCCAAACTATTGCGTGTCCAGCCAAAGAACAACTTAAAAGACTTCAGTAATATGAAGGGATAATGAAGCATACCTGTACTTGGCACCAGGCAGACCTCCTCACCGCAGCAGCTGGGAGATGTCATTAGCGAGGTCGTTGACATGTGTGCAGTTTCAGAAAGCAAAAAGTCAAAAATCAGCAACAGCCCCATAGCTTGTTATCACAGAATCCAACAGTCCTCAGATGCCCCCGTGTGATTCGTACGCGCACTACAACGCTTTAGTTTTAAAGACGACCTCTAAAGGACGCGTTTGGGGAAGGAAAGGTCTTGCAAGTACACGGAGTTTGCATGAACATGTTGTATTTTATGTTCATTCATGCACTGGGGTAACTCCGTTCCTCCCAGAGTGGAGTCCCAGGGGAACACAGCTTACTTGCCACAGATGATAAATCACACAAGTAAATCTGTAAATGTGAGGTTTTAAAGTAAATTAGAAATACTCTCTCTGTAGATTGGAATGACCCCAGCCAGTCTCTTAACCCCTAAAACATATAAAAGATTCGTTACATTTTATGAAATGTAACAAATAGAAATCCCATATCTAAAAGTATCTCAGAGTACAACTTAGTGAATTACTATACCCGTTTAGAGACGACCCAAAAATATTCAGTGCCCTCTTGTGGTTTGAATTTTGAAAGAAGAAAAATTCCTAAGAAACTACTGAAGTTTGAACAGTCTCACAACTGAGGTGGCACATAAACTACACCTTCTGTGACACCACTGCCAGTCACAGTGTCATTTTCTCCATTATCCTGGAGAAAAAAGCTACCGTGTTCCTACTGTCTTCTGTCCACACCTGCAAAAGCAGAGAACCTAATGCAAGGATTTCTAGAAAACAAGTGCCTATCACTGTGAGCAGATCTGCCTGACATGTTTTTGATTTTAAACACCCTCCTGGGCTCTCCAATCCAAAAAAATACCCTCCCCTCAAAGAAAACAACCAAGTAAATGCTTCTAGCATTCAAAAACAAACAAACAAAAAACACAAAGAAGCAACCTCCCCCCCACCCCCTGGAAAAAAATAAAAAAAAAAATAAAAAAAACCCAACCAAACCCCAAAAGAATCACAGAATAGTCAGGGTTGGAAGGGACCTCTGGAGATCATCTAGTCCACCCCCCCTGCCAGAGCAGGGTCACCTACACAAAAAAACAAAAACCTCTGACCGGTAAGATGTTCAGATTCTTTCAAACTGCAAACACATTCTGAGAAATATAAACTCCTCCAAGCCATAGAAGTAAACATGGCAGGTGAACTCTGGAAATCATTCGTGCAAAGTTTCTTAATTACTCTATTTATCCCCGAGGCTCACATCATCCCCAAGATATTGAGGGTACAGCCAGAGGAGCTTATAAAACATACAGAATATGAGACAATACTTAGTAGCTAAGTAATATAATTGTAGCTGTTTAGTTGCTGATTACTTTAAAAGACAGAAAGGGGACTGGGAGGGAAACAGATATGGTAAACAGGGGAATTGCTGTAGGGAAATACACACAGAAGAAAAAAGAGAGACAGAAAGACAAGAGTAGAGAAAGAATATAAAGTAATAGCAAGGAGCACTTTTTTCAGCAACTAAGCATCCTCATATGCTTAAGCAAGTTCATAGAAACAGTATCCTGTCACTAAGCCCTGGGAAATGACCTGCAGCTTCATGGAGCTGAGGAACGCATCCTAAATGTATACAGAGGATTGAAGGCAAAGATTTAAAATGGAATTAGATACTTTACACAAAATGCATTTGGCAGTGATGGTTTGTTTTTTTTTTCAATTTCCTAACAGCTTGGGGGGTGGGGTGGGAATAATATTTCCCTGGCTTTTTCCTGATCGTATCCACAAAAATGGAGATATATGATGGGGGGGGGGGGGAGGAGGGGTGATAGAATAAGGCTGGAAAATGAAGAGGTGGAAACTGGTTATTCCCAAAGCAGACCTACAGTTTGAGGAGAGTAAGAAACGGTACAGACCTACTTTACTTATGAGGGGAAAAAAGTCCATGCTTTGATCCTAGTAAGACCCTGGTAATTCACTGGGAAGTGGCATTTTTAACATTATTGAAAAGCCTTCTCATAGTAGAGGCCCTGAATTTTGCCTCCTGTGTTTTCAAACATACCCGCAACAGAACACAGAAGAAACCTGCTATCTAGAGCAAGTTTAAATGCACAGTGTATGGAGAACAGACTAGCTAGTGTTTGTACCCTTCCATTGCTAGTTTCTCCAATTCTAAAACAAACCCAAAGATGCTTTTGTCCGATATTCTTGTAGCTCTCCTTGCCGACAATAAAACAACCTTGGCTGACAGGTTCTGCAGCCATTTCACAAATGGCACAGTATTTACAAGACATAGCAAAGTGCACAACTCTTACGAGTATCCACGAATTAGTGTGTCTGTTTCAGCATAACATTGGAACAGGCTGCCCAGGGAATCGGTTGAATTGCCATCCCTGGAGGTATTTAAAAGATGGGCAGACATGGTGCTTAGGGACATGGTTTAGTGGTGGTTTTGGCAGTGTTAGGTTAACAGTTGAACTTGATGATCTTAAATGTCCCTTCCAACCTAGATGATTCTATAAAACAAAAGATACATAAAATACAACAGGTGTACTTCTTTATAGGAGAGTCCTCACAGACACTCATGTGTTCAAATCTCACCAGACTCAGAAGCCCCATCTAAAAAGAGGGACGCAGGAATGCTTCCCAAATACAGAAAACCTTCTAGCCCTGACTACCTGTCAGCAGGTGATCTGGGTGCAAGTCCCCCTCCCTGGGAATGAAGCCCTGGAGCAGGACAAAGTTCCACAGGGCTCACATATCCTACAACCAACGTACTGTCAATGAGAAGTAAACACATTGACCGCATTCTTTCTAAATAATGAAATATGCATTGCTATAGTAAGAGAAAATTAAATGGAATCTCTAACAAAGGGCTTATAACCAGATTCACAAAATAAATAATCCATTTAGAGCTCAGAAAATTACATTCTAAGGGGAAAGAACAATAAACTAATAAAGTAAATTCACATATTTTTCTGTATTTCTAGCATTCAAAATAAGGCACTAACTTAGTACATAACTGTATTATCATCTGTATGTCCTTAGAACGTAAGAGCACAAAAAATAACCAAAGGGTTTTTCAACTCAGAAATAGAGGACAGAAGGGTAAACCATGTGGATGCCACCTTGCTGGTCCAGCACTGCAACCAGCCCAAACTTATTGACAACTCCTTCCTCAGAAAAGCATTACCTCTTCTTAGTAAATCTAACTTTAAGTAACAAGGTTATGCTATTGGCCCTAAGTGTTACACACTCTTTCACCTTTAGGTTATTTCTCTATTAAAATCACACAGGACAGCAACATATGAACACAGGAGGCACAAACCTATCATCTTCACTGCTCATGGAAAGATCTTAAGATGTGATGTAAGGTAACTTGTGAGCTCATGAAAGGATCATGAGCCACAACTCATCACTTCCAGCAGCGTATACGCCATTATAATAATTTAAAGGGTGAAGACATACAACTGACCATGTATTTAAGTTCAGAAAGCATCTGAAAGGAAGAAGTAGCATCAAGGGGACTGATCATCTTTATTATGCAACAAAGAGACAAACAGAAAATAAAATACTTTAATAGGAGAAAAAATAGAAGGTACAATTCAAACATAATATACCATATTGAAACCATACACAATGCAACATGAACGTGAAAACATTGTTAAACAGCAACCTTCTAGTGAAGATCGCACGTTCTGAGTAAAAGCATCACCCATCACAAATACACAGCTTTTTGTGCATGTCTGAGTTTCAGTGAGAAAGATCATGACCAGCAGCAGCATATTTAAATAGATTGTTTCATTTTCATTAAACGCTTACCTAGTGAATGTATTGGATTCAACCTCTTTATACTAAAAGTATAAAATCTTAAGCAAGGCAGCGCCTACCAATACAGATTTTAACATATGCAATTAAGGAGGATAAGCATTTTGCGAGGTTTTTTTATATTGCAGTTATACACATTTGTTGCTTTAAAATGTGTATTCAAGTCTCTCAACATTTAAACATGACTAAAATGCTCAGCAACTACGCATCGAGTGACAACTAATTATTGCTATAGAAAAATTTGTTTCCCAGAGTTTTAAAATAGATATAATTTCATTTGCAATTCTCGAGATATGTTCAAGTAATAGAAATAGCTAGTTCCAGTGTCCATGAGGCATTCTGAATCTGTATTGGCTGAAGGCATTTATTGCCAGATCATATAAATATTTTATTGAATCTAAAAAAGTTAACTAAACTTAGATATAACTATTAAAATCCTTAGGAAATGTATGCAGTAACAAAATCACCATGGTATGCATTTTTATTTTAAAAAGCTAAAACTTTAGCATCAGGCTACCTTGACGTTCCTTTCTGTCACAGGGTGCTATTTCCTAGTCAGCTTTATAGAGGAAAAGAGAAGTATAAAGTCCAAACAACCTTTTCAGTTGGATCAGTGAACCACTCCAAATCCGTATGTGGTCACACAAGCACTAGAGCTGACAGACGAGCGAGAATAGGCAGACGAGTACTGGGGGCAAAGACAGAAGTTGGAGTACAAGATCAAGTGTGGCCGGCTGCCAAAATACTGTATTAAGCCAGTAACAAAACACAAGACATGTTAAGTTGTTATAAAAAGGATATAAGCTTCAGACATTTCTGAAATAGCCAACTTTCTCTGTATTTTAACCAGTTATGCCTTCAGTAATGTTTTACACTCTTAAAAAACAGAAGATAGAAATATCGAGTTACAGTGAATACTGTTTTAGTTCCAACACTCAAAATATTAGAATTAAGATTCAGTTTGGAAACCCATTACATTGCAGAATGAGACATTTCAACCTTACCAGTTTTGGAATAGGAAATATCCCAGTATTCAAAGAATAATCAAACCCTCTATTTGGAGGGCAAATGGGAGGCAGGGCACAAGAAGCAGATCATACTTTAGCTGCACAACTGATATTATTACATATAAGTCATCAGCTAGACTAGGAAAATTACTGGGGATGTTCTCCACCACGTATACAATACCCATTACGAACAGTAGTTGACAAAGGACTATGGCGACACAGGATGAAGAGTCAGTCCTAAAAGGTATACATTCAGAACAGTCTCTATTTAAACCTACAAAACATAAGCTGTGCAGCTTGCTTTCCCCTTCTCCCCATTAGTATTAAATAAAAGACCTTGAAGTTATTTTACAAATGGATTTTCCATTTAAATTCGAAATTGCATTATTACTCTGCTTTCTCCAATTGTATTGACGGTCTTGCTGGGAATGTGGAAATCTAGAATAGGAACTCTTAAAATATGTTGGTAACTATTTTAGAGCAAATTTTTCTTGCAGCTGTTTATTCAAAGCCTTTAGATGCAGGAGATGTCCAAGTTTTAAACAGTCTTAGCAAAATAAACAAGTTCATTTCTGAGTGTTGGTAGGTTTGAAGCCAATTAGTTCTCTAGTTACACAGCCTTCCATGAAAGATAGAACAGACTGAAACTTGAATTCCAAATGCAACAACAGAAGTTCTTAAAAAGCTCCAACAAAATGAAAAACTAGCTGGTCAGTCATATACTGAAAAAGTACACCTTTTGCATGTCATCTTGAATTGCTCAGAAAGTATATCAGGGGACCACCTTCCTTAGTAGTTGGGAGTACAGAGAAAACTCACCCATCACTTTAATAAGCAAGCATCCTGTTTCAGTTATGCTCCAAAACGGGAAAAATAGATGTAACTATTCCTAGGCAATGACATCATTCTTTCTCAATGAAAGGTGAAAAAAAACCTGCTCTGCACTGTTGATCTATAGAAAACAAATGTTTTCATTTCTTATGCTGTTGTTATTTTCATTCACATAGTAATGGTAAAAAACAAATCACAACATTAAATAAAACTTTGTCCTTGGGCAGAAGGAGAAAAAAAAATTATCATCTCATAGGTATCTTAGCAGATAACAGCTGAACTTAAAGAAACTCAACACTGCGACAGAGCATTTTTGCACGTCTTTCCAAATATACTACTTTCAAAGTTGTTTTGGGTGAATTAAAATATGTGACAGTAGTAAAAGAAATCGTGTAATTAACAGAGTAGTAAAAGTTAGAGAAAAATCAAGACAACAGTGAGACGTTCCTAAAAGGTCCCTAATTCCACAGGGACAGATCTCAGTAAAGATGCGAAGTTCGAGTTTCAGCAAAATCATTTATAGAAAAGTCCTTATGAGCGTGGAAAAGTTACGCCTGAAAAGTGGTTACTGAATACATTTTCATTACACACTTCAGATCAGCAACAGAATTAATGTAATTTCTCTCTCAGATAACCAGTAAGATGGAGAGGAGCTATACTTTAAAAGTTCACGTGACAGGATTCTTGAACTGCATTTTGGTATTGGGCTTCTTCATCAAGCTGAAGGTTCTAAACAAAATGAAAACATCATCAAAATGGACAAATACTCAAGATGTACCACAGACCTTAGTTTAATCATTAATTTTTCACATTTCTGCATAAGAATTGGCACCTAGAGGAAGACTCTTGTTCTTTATGTGTACTGGATGCTTGTTATGTTGCACAATATCTTTTATTTAACAAAATACCAAAAGACACACGAGACAGGAGAAGAATCAGATGAATGGGACAAGGCTCATTAAGCAGAAGGGTCCATTTCTCTCCCTGGCGCAATTACATTACAGAATAGCCAGCTCAGGAAAGCTGACTCTGTCACGCAATTCTTACAACAGGGCTTCCAACCAGCCATAACATCCTCCATTAATGAAAACAAAATGTGATCCCCAGACAACAGCAATCATAGATTGTTGAGAATATACTGCTTAAAATGAGAAAGCAAACACGTATCGCAAAAGATGAGTGGTTAACCCTGCTACTTTTGAAAAGCTATCTTCCAAGTTCACATGCCAGAGTAATACACCTTTTTAGTGTGATTCTGGCAGCTTCCCCAAATCAGAATTCCAATCACCAGTTCTACGTCCTCAAACACGCAAGATGCCTTGATGTTGAAGAGCTCAATCCGCTGTATCAGTCTCCTAGCTCTTCGTGCCTTTGTCACAGATCACTCAACACAAAGAACAACATCCATCATCTTTGCCTTCTCTAACCAGTGAGGTTGCCTGTGCCTCAAATACTATGCTTGTCTCACACAAAGCTCAAGCAGTGTACCCCAAAGCCTGTCAAACTCTGTAGAAACTACAACACAAACTCTCCAGCTCTCTGGTTCCATATGCAGAACTCAACTGGTTGTCTTGCCTTATGATCCACCCAGTGACTACCTCTGTGTATGTAGTTCTGCATCTACTCCAAAGTCATTTACTCAAAGTGTGCCTGAAAGAAGGCAACAAGAACAATGATTTAATGACACATCTCTTTTTCACATTGCGGCCTCTCTCACAACATACTGGAAGAGAGGCGGTAGCAGCAATACCCACTAGTCAGGCAGCACTTTTGAGTCCTGAGAATTATGATGTAGTCATTTCTGACATAAAAGATCAAAAATGTCAATAACACAGAGAAGCATATATTTTATTTCCCCCAGAAGCAGCAGTAATAAACCGTTCCGGAGGAACAAATAGTTCAGATTGAGAACACTAAGCTAAAGACTTCAGTCAAAAGTTTGGAGCAGAGCTTAACTGTTGACAAAACCTATTCCTGGTAGCACTTCATGTTAATAACAGAAAGTTTAAGAACAGACAGGCCTGCTTCTGAGTTCTGTATAGAGCAGGAACACAGCATGTCCAGAGCACAAACAAGTTTGGTACAAATTTTTTATTTGGCATTTTTATTTAGAGAAAAAAATTAACATTTATTCCCCAACACATCAAAGAAGAAAAAGCTTACCACAAATTCTCCGTAGTCAAACCGGTGCCTTAGATTTAGATGGCTAACAAGATTTCTAGTAACCTGGTTAGTATCTGCCCAAGGAAGAGATACACAAATAGGACAGATCTGAATTTGGAGGGGAAGGGGAAAGAGAAAGAATTAAAAAAAAGTTATTGGTAATACATTAAAGACACGTTCTACAGGAATAACTAGTCTATTACTCATCCCCTACCAAAATACAGTAAAGATGTTCATATAAAATCATAATTTTAAGTGTTCTTTTCCTCAACTGCGTAACATTCAAAAATTACATTTCGACTTGCCAAATCTCTTAACTGTTTCTCTTAGGAGTGGGGTATTATCATGTCTGCCTGGCACTCTTTTTGTCAATTTCCATTGCTTAAAATTTAGAAAAGAAAGCAATTACTGCATCCTATTTACTGTTTGGGGGGATTTTCATACCATTGAGATCATCAAGTAAGCCGAAAGAAAAAATAACACACCTTATACAGATGAAAAGAATAGAAAACCAAATAGATTTTTCTCCTTCGCTCCCTTTGGTTACCTTAGATTCACTTTTCAAGTAACTGTAGGTTTCACATGAAACGCTAGTTAGGTTACAAAAGAACCTAATTGTTTCTATAGAAACAATTCTAAATTACTAAATGAAGAAGAGCAAGTGTCAGGCTCAAAACCTGAGTTTGTTTCACATCAAGATAAATGAGACAGCTAAGTCAGAAATGCCTTATAATTGACAAGAAGCTGGACAAGACACATTTTCAAATGAAAGTCACTCATCTAGCTAAATAATGCACTGCATTAAGTGTGTTGTCTTCCTCAGACCACAGTGATCTTTACAGATATAGACTAGCTGCTGCACATTTTAAATTGTCCACGTAATTATAATGAAAGTAGCTTAAGAAGTATACATAAGCAACTCTACTTACTACAGGAACTATCTGATAAAGATGTCTATTATTACAGTGATCCAGCAAACGTTGTCTGGTAAAATTGGCCTCCTGACACAGGGGGCATTTGAAGGTTGGATGTCCACTGTAAACAGAAATACACAGTATTAAACAGAAAAGAAAGTTTTAGACGTAGTATTACAGAAAGCTTAATTAATCTGTTATCTTGTCATTATTTTCCCTTGTCTCGATAACAACAAAAAAAAACCCACCCTCACTGACATCATAGAAGATCTAGTGGAGTCTCACTGCTACTTCCAAATTGCAATTTTAAAGCACGTTCAAAGCACCTAAATGAGTTCTTCTGAGACTTGGACTTTAGAAAATTCTTTTGTTCCAATTGCAAATGCACCCTGTTCTTACTTAGTGGTAAGATCTTTTAGTTCAAATCCTTCAGTAAACTATTGAAAAAAACAAGTTCTAACATAGATGCAAATGTAGAAGAAACTACAGAGGGGTTTTTTTAATACAACTTGTTGTAGGTGTTTGTGGGGTTTTTTTTCAAGTTAGTAGAAGCTTGCACTACGATTATCTGGATCTATTTTAATAGTAACTATAGAAAAATAAGCAGCCTACCTTGTTTCTCCTTGAAGTATTTGATTATTAGCCATCTCGCCATTATCAGATATTGCATCACTCCTGCTACTTTAAATGAAGAAAAAAAAACCACCAATGAAAATTGTGATTATTTTAATCTACCATCAATTTTTTTAGAAGCTTAACAGTAGCAGGGGAAAAAAAGATACAGATATATGTATCCATTAAGTCCCATGAATTTCAAGGCAAAATGTATAATGGCACATATCTTAACTCTCACAACTTTTCCTTTGGATGAAGGTATGTCTCAGTATTTAGTTGCCATGGTGAAAGTTGGTGGAATACTACACAACTTTACAGGAAAGTGGTATATAAGACAACAGACATTTAGTCAATAAGAGTGGTAATAGAGATTACAGCCAAACAGCTCAAAAGGCATTATGAACAACATGAATGTAAGACAGGTAGCACTTTTTAAGGCTTTTGACTTAGGACTATGTAAATAGGCATTTAACTGCCAGGTTTTTACAGAAACGATTTACAACTTTCAACTACAGCAAGATAAATTTTCTTATCCTGCGCACAAAATAAATTCTTTCTTAAAGTAAGAGTGACAGACAGGAATATTTTAGAAAGTAAATTTGACCATATATGCACCTCTAGCAAAGCCAGAAGAAACTGCTCAGACATGCTGATCATCCTAAGAACATGAATATTTACAGTCACAAATCCAGTCATGGTACATTTTTTATACTTCTGTAGTATTATACGTACAGGTATTCTACTGTGGCGTAGTCAATAAACAGTGATATAACAATATCCAGATGCTTTGGTGAGACATAGAATAGAACAGACTATTTCAATTGGAAGGGACCTAAAACGATCATCTAGTCCAACTGCCTGACTGCTCCAGGGCTGACCAAATGTTAAAGCGTGTTATCAAGGGCATTGTCCAAATGCCTCTTAAACACTGACAGCCTTGGGGCATCAATCACCTCTCTAGGAAGCCTGTTCCAGTGTTTGACCACCCTTTCAGTAGAGAAATGCTTCCTAATGTCCAGTCTAAACCTGCCCCGGCGCAGGTTTGAACCATTCCCATGTGTCCTACTACTGGGTACCAGGGAGATCAGCATGCCCTTCTCCACTTCCCCTCCTCAGGAAGCTGTAGAGAGCAATGATGTCTCCCCTCAGCCTCCTCTTCTCCAACTATCCAAGCCCAAAGTCCTTAACTGCTCCTCATAGGACATTCCTTCCAGCCCTTTCACCAGCTTTGTTGCACTCCTGCTCTGCACACATTCAAGGACA
>VZSZ01002358.1:69783-85288 GCA_013398815.1 Ibidorhyncha struthersii | reverse complement strand
AGTCCCACAGCCTCAGCGTGTGCCCGTTCAGTTCAGGGCCCAGGCGCCGGCCTCCGGCCCAGGCCCTACCTCGGAGGAAAGCCGTTACGACCACTCTCTGAGGAGAAATGGGTCCTTTACCTTCGTTTTCCCTGTCTCCTTGGGACTGCAGCTGCCTGTACCGTAGCTGGATGTTCAGAGGACATCACTAGGTGGGGGAGAGCTGTGGTTCACCTGTGCCTTCCAGCCACCGGCGTTTCAAGGCTATTGACGCTTCAGACCGTCCATCAGAGCTGCCTCTTGTGATCGGCAGCAAGAGGCAATGCCCACCCCGCCGTCTGGGCTCGTGGTTTGGAGGGGAGAGAGGGAACCGCGGGAGACAAAGCTGAAGCTCAGGTCTCTGGTCAGGTGAGGATGAGGGGGTACTCAGCGCTGGTGAGGCCCCACCTCGAATGCTGTGTTCAGTTTTGGGCCCCTCACCTCAAGAAGCACACTGAGGTGCTGGAGCACGTCCAGAGAAGGGCAGCGAAGCTGGTGAGGGGTCTGGAGGACAAGTCTTACGAGGAGCAGCTGAGGGAACTGGGGTGGTTTAGTCCAGAGAAAAGGAGGCTGAAGGGAGACCTTATTGCTCTCTACAGCTACCTGAAAGGAGGCTGTAGCAAGGTGGGTGTGAGTCTCTTCGTGCAAGAAGAATCTTACCTTGTTCAGCGATAGGACAAGACAAAATGGCCTCAAGTGGTGCCGGGGAGGTTTAGGATGGATATTAGGAAAAATTTCTTCACCGAAAGGGTTATCAAACATTGAAACAGGCTGCCAAGGGAAGTGGTGGAATTGCCATCCCTGGAGGTATTTAAAAGATCGGTAGATGTAGTCTTTAGGGACATGGTTTAGTGATGGTTTTGGCAATGTTAGGTTGATTGGTTGCATTTGATGATCTTAACGGTCCCTTCCAACCTGGACAATTCTATGAGTCTATTCTGTGCAGGATGTTGGCTCTGTTTTCTTATTCAGGATCTATCACCACTACTATTAGCTAAAAGTGGTAGTATTCTCCTAAGCGAAAACAGAGACAGCAGAGCAAAAGCCAACGACTGCCCTAAATACCTTCTTCTTAGACCACGTGTGGAGGCAAAACTTGAACCCCTCTAAGTACCAGGAGGTCTGAAACACTGAAGGGAAGCACATCCGAAGCGATGGGCACAATGCAAGATTTAGGCCACCTGGGCTGGGATATTTACTGCCCATGCTTCAGGTGGGGAGAAAATCTGGTGGAAGAGGCAGAACTCCTTGGGCAGCGATCTCCTGGAAGAGGACTGGCCTGGGATTTGAGGTGTTGAAGTAAGATGTCCTCTAGTAACTTTGGCAGTGCTAGCTCAGGAGGTTACTGCTCCCCTGTGCTTGTCCCTGCTTAGTTAAAGGCTGCTGAGGGCTAGCTGAGCTCTTCATGGGCTGGGAAAAAAGCCCTACTATTTAAAGTGATTAACTGATTATCTTCTTCCCTGAAATTAAGTAGGAAGCCAGGCTGGTAGATCTGAGTAGGCATGATGGGTAATGAGCGGCAGTTGGTGGCAGTAACCTCTTCAACAGTGCAAGTACAGCCAGAAGAAGACACAGAGCTACACCTTCGGTCGTGAACAGCCTGCAGAATGCTTCTTGTGTGGTTTTGTGTCAGGACTGTACCACAGCTGTATAGCCAGCTTCAGGTATGCCCTATCCATGCCGTGACAAGACATTAAAATGAGGAATTACAGAAGCCTTAGTTCAGATGTTATCATGCTATCACCTTGTGTTTCTCATTGGGAGAATGAGCAGGCAGCATGGCCTTCAGCCTTAGTGTGCGAGAGGCTGGCAGAGATGGGCTTCCCAAGTCTTCTCAGTCTTCCTGTATGACTTCAGCAAAGCATGTCCTTATGACTCAATTTCTCAGTCTGTAAAAGGGGAGCAGTTTTTAATCACTGAATAAGGCTGCTGTGAAGTTAAATTAATTACTGCAGGTAAAGAGGGTTGTGTTCTTTGAAGGCAGGTGTTAAACAAAAGCAAAGATTTATTACTAAAGGAACATGACAGGTCCATTTGAACTTTGTTCAGGAGACCGCAGTATTTTTCGATTAGTAGCTTCTGGCAGGGGGAGAAATTGCGCAAATGACCTCAGGGAAGTAAACTACGGGAAGGTGTGTGTGAAGGCATTCATGCCCTTGCTAATGTTATTGTAAATCTTGATCCTTTAATAAAGCAGTGACCTTGTAGTTGACAACTAGTATGCCACAGAGCAATATATATAGCATGGCACCAGCCTTGTAAATCTTATGTAGTTTTTGCCATTGACATAGACAACATGTAAAGTGAAATCAGGCAGCTGAAGTTTATGAAACATATTTATTTAAAGGAAAGCATTTTAAATCAGACCTTTTAGATGAAATGAAACCAATGGCCGTGCCAACTTTTTATTCCTCATGATAAAACGTTGTGAAATGAAATCTTAACAGTGAAAACTTGTAGAACTGCTCATAAAATTTTGCCACTTGCAGGGGGCAACTGCCACTGAAGAGGTACAATTTAGATCACCCTTGCACAGGTGTTGTACAACTTTGTACGACTACTTTTTGTACAACTATTATTTTGGTTGCTTTCTTGACATTGCTGCCGCTGCAAGAACAGCACATCTCCTTGCCAACATGAATAGGGTAGGGATTTGTTCTGTGGGAGAGGTTAAAGATGGATGTGAGCAGACAGGGAAGGGGAAAAAGCCATGTAACTGCAGGGGGAATCAAAAGGTGCCACGTGCAAAGGGGAAGGACATCCTTTGCTCTTCCCAGGCGTATCTGTATCACTACTGACCAAGAACACTTCCAGCCACAGACAAAAGTAAGGACAACAGTCCTACAGTGGTAGCTTATTTCATACATATAAAAAGTTCTCCCTATGTTTTTTAGGTGCGTAGGAAGCCATAGACCAAATAACTTTCCCCCGGCAGACCAGATTTGATTTTTTTTTTTTTTTAGTTGCTCAAATGTTCCCACAAATTCCACCCTTTGGAGCAGCATTGACCATCTTTGTGACTGAGGAGTTTTCTTTCCCAAAGAGAAAGGAGAACAACTTTCCCAAGGACATGAAAAATTGAATCTTTCTATTCCCAAAAAGGAGGCACTTTCTGATTCCAAGAAAAAACAGTAAAGACCTAAGGTCTGTTGGGAGTTACCTTGTTAACACATTACCGTGTAATTAAAGCTGCTTTAATCACTGTACATGCTTTTATGTATGAACATGAATTTTGTTTTTTCACAAATCAACTGCATCTTTGAAAGGTACTGTGTTATAATGTACACGTAAAAAACCCATACATACTTTTTTTTAACTTGTATAGTAAGAATACAGGTTAGTTAAAAGATGCTGTCACTCTCTTGAACGGGTTTCTATTTTTTATTATAAACATAAGATTCACTTCTTGCTATCCTTTCAAGACAGCTTTCACTTACTAACTTTGCTAATTTTGAGTCGCACCTTGCACTGTAAATGGAAACTTATGTGCAGTCTTACGGGGTCAGTAATACTGTCCTTGCCAGTAGGTAGTATGCCTGATACTGTTTTAAGCAGGAGTTTGTCCCAATTTGTTTGGTTGTGTAGCATCTGAAAAGCTGCTGTTTGTCATCTACCTCCAGCACTGCATTGCCATCATCAATGTACACAAAACTGGCCTGCTCCTGGAATGGAGCTGCAGAAAAATAGGAGAGGCTGCTGTCACAGCCAGTGCTTCTGTATACTGGACTAGCAGAGATTTCAGGACGATAGTGTTTTAAACAGAGAAACTGACAATATTTTCTTTTATCCTTACCAAAAAAAACCCCACATTTTTTAAATGAAACTGAAATTTAATTAATAAAAAAAGAATTTAGAAACAAAACAACACTTAAGAAAAAAAAACCACAACATTTTTAGGTCCACACATGTTACTAACACTCCATTAATTGCAAAAGACTAAATTTTAATAACCATGTTTATCTACAGAACACGTTCTTCCACTCTTTTGCAGTAGTCCTTATGCACTGTTTGGATGATTCACATGCACATATTCTAAGAATGACCCATCCAGAACTTTTTCAACAAGGACTTCTCCAACAGTGTTTATGTCCTGAAAGGGGGAAAAAAAAAAAGAAAGGATATTTTATTGACTATCAAAATAGTAATTAATGTGTTAACAGATTTAATTTTGACTGCTTGGGTTGCCAGTTATCAACTGGTTTCAGTGGGTTTACATCCACTTTTAAAGTTTACTGCCTAACTTTCTACTTCTTAGTGGTGAACACTGCAACATAAAGCAAGATAAATCATTATGAAACTTGAGATAAATGAGAATGGCAAATGCAGAAACAGAATAATTCAGTGATTATGCAGAACCCAACAATGCTAATGCTATTTGTTAGAGAGTCCAATTTAGTGATGCATATTATATACTGTGTTACAGAAATGAATACTCAGGTCTTAGCTATACTTTATGAAACTATGTATGTGTGAGCTATCGTTAAATTGCTATCACACATAGGTCTGTTTCTGCCATGTGTATGAATTATAGGTTCAAATTATTAAAATGGTTCTTCACTTCTGCCCTCCATTTGGACATCATTTTCTCTGGTGCTTTTGCCCATTAGAAAAAATGTTATATATCTTTCTTTGGGATTTTGTCTGGATGAGTATCAAACAAATATAGGAAAGCACTAACTGATATTCTTGAGCAATTCTAACAGCATGTTAATGCTTGTGCTGCATTTTCTATTTTACAGCCCACTCAGACAGCGAACAGCTGCCACACCTTTCAGAAGTACAACTGTGTCATCTTAGGGTCTTAGAGAATAAAAATGGGTTGTTGAAACAACTTTCATTTAAAGTATGTAGGTTTTAATTTGAGGATCTCCAGATCAATTATAAACATGAGTCTGATGCATAATACCTCTTAAGAAAAGAGGAAATGGAGTACTTTTCCCTTGTCCCATCATTAGACAGCAACAGAACTCAGGACAGAATCCGTAAGTTGGCAACTCTGAGTACCAGACTATGCTATTTCTGTACACATCTGCCACGCTTTGTGACTTCATGGTGCAGTTATATGCTCTGTTCTTTTCATGACTTCTTGATTGTAAAAGGTGTGGAAGAAGATATGCATAAAGAAATCAAGTCCAGTAGTTTGCAAATACCATTACTCACTATGTGTTCTTCATAATGGAGTGTATGAGTTGAAGATGCCTTATAAAATTTCTGCTGAAATAGCTTGGATCTCTCCCAGGTGTTAAACAACAAATTGGACAACACTATAAATAAATGGAAGGAAGTATCCGATTATCATCTTGGAGGTCTTACAGAAGAAATATTATCAGTGCTTAAAAAAACAGAAATGTGAAATAAGTGGATCTGTTATGGCCAGATGGCATTCTCTAAGCAAGACAAATACTGCTAGGCACAGTGCACTGTCAGACTAACTGTCAATTATGCTGATCCCTGTGTGATTCGTGTCTGCAGACATCCCAAGAACTGTCAAACTATATAGATCTGGTGGTTAATATATTCCCTCCTACTAGCTACAAGAGAACTGTTACTCAAACGCATTTGTTTTATCCAATATAAAATTTATCATCCAAACAATTCATGTATCCATTTGTTTATCATTCAAATAATAAACTAATAACAAATAATCTATTTGTTTATATATGTTTGTTATAAAGTGCTACAAGAAACACACAGGATTTCTCCGGTCATCAGTAACAAATTAATCCATCTGTGTGTTTACAACAGAAGTGCCTAGAACACTTCATCAGAAGAAAAGCTGAATTACTTCCGGTGGGTTTTCTGTCATAAAAGTTGCAGTTGCTGCAACATTTATTTCTTCAAGCAATGTCATGAGAATGCTGTGTGTATGCTAAAAAGGTGATTATCATGGAATACACCATGTGTAAATATACTATGTGCAGACTAAAGCCGGCTTTATGACTTGTGATAATGAACATTATGATACAACACGCCAAAAAATCCCATGCCTTTCTTAGAACTAAAAGTCCGATGGGTTTGTTCTAAGTTTGAAATAAAAAGGTTGAAATAGCTGCGCCAAATCATTTTTTCAGGTACTCCTGAAATCCTGAAACAGTTACTCCAAAGATATTTCAGAATTAAAGGGTCAGCGTGTCAGTAGCACACAACAAAGTGCAGGTCTCAGCCTGTTCCCTCTCTTTGCTTTGTATTAACAATATGGTGTTTACAGTTTATAAACCAACTAAAGCAGTTATGAAACCAGCATAGAATCAGAGAATCATAGAACAGTTTGGGTTGGATGGGACCTTAAAGATCATCTAGTTCCAACCCCCCTGCCATGGGCAGGGACACCTCCCACTAGACCAGGTTGCTCAAAGTCCCATCCAACCTGGCCTTGAACACTTTCAGAGATGTGGCCTCCACAACTTCCCTGGGCAACTGGTTCCAGTGTTTCACCACCTTCGTGGTGAAAAATTTCTTCCTCATATCTAATCTAAATCTACCCTCTTCCCATTTGAAGCCGTTACCCCTCATTCTGTCACTACATGCCCTTGCAAAAAGTCCCTCCCCATCTCTCCTGTAGGCCCCCTTTAGGTACTGGAAGGCTGCTATAAGGTCTTCCCGGAGCCTTCTCTTCCCCAAGCCTTCTCTTCCCCAGGCTGAACAAGCCCAACTCTCTCAGCCTGTCTTCAGAGCAGAGGTGCTCCAGCCCTCTGATCATCTTTGTGGCCCTCCTGTGGACGCACTGCAACAGATCCATCGCCTTCTTATGTTGGGGGCCCCAGAGCTGGATGCAGTACTCCAGGTGGGGTCTCATGAGAGCAGAGTAGAGGGGCAGAATCACCTCCCTCAATCTGCTGGCCACGCTTCTTTTGATGCAGCCCAGGATGCAGTTGGCTTTCTGGGCTGCGAGCGCACATTGCCAGCTCATGTTGAGCTTCTCATCCACCAGCATCCCGAAGTCCTTCTCAGGGCTGCTCTCAATCCATTCTCCGCCCAGCCTGTATTTGTGCTTGGGATTGCAGCGACCCACATGCAGGACCTTGCACGTGGCCTTGTTGAACTTCGTGAGGTTTGCACAGGCTGGTGACTGTGATTTAAAAGACCACATTTTCATTTCCCTGCTTATAATTTTTACATTATTTGTAGGCAAACATAGTTCTGAATATTGTTTTTTACATTAGGTTCCAAATGTGCAACGGAAGCAGTATAATGCATATTACTCACGAGTCTCTCAGGATCAGCTTATATATGCAACTCTGAATTGAGCAAAGGATTTAATAATTTTCTGTGTTTTAAGGATTAATTCTGTCCTGCAGCTATACAATACAGCTATTTATGAATTTGCCCTGGGTGAAAAAATAAGAGCTTATGGACTGATAGGTGTGATAAAAATTATTGACAATTATTTCAGTTGACCATAGTAAATACAGTCTCATCTGAAAAATACAAAATTTGGCAAAATGTTATACATTAAAGCATTAACTCAGATAAAGGCGAACACAGTATACATTCTGAGTGAATGCTTCCTTTAATGTGCTCGGAGCTCTGGCCCCACGATAGCTTACTAATATGATCATGGTTAAAGTGGTGAAAAAAACTAACCTGCGATGTAAAAGAGAACGGAGCGGGTTTCTCCCATCCCACCCACTGTGGGAAACGGGAGCGTTGGTTGATTTGTCTACAAGTCCTTCAGTCTGTAACCCCTCTAAAACACCTCTTCTGTGAGATGTGAGAATCAGAGTCTAAAATGCCTCAGCAAATAACGATCGGGGAAGTAAATTACGCTTGTTGAGATCTTAGTCGACACCCTACGGACCCCCATCCTACAAACAGGGTCACAGTAAGACCTCACAGCCTCCGTGGACCTTCAAAATGAAGCCATTTTTGTGAAGTTAACTTAAAAAATAAATAAATAAAACCCCCACTATGACAAACTCCCATATAGGGCCACAGAAGCAGTTCTGAAATATAACCTCAAACCCCAGATGAGAACACACAGTAAATGCTGCACATAAATCTGAGTTAGGGCAGTAGAAATAGCACATGGGGGATTTAAAAGCAGGCAAATCACTGAACCTAATAACGCTCCTTGTCTTGGCTGTAAGTAACTGTGTGTTGTATCCATCATAAGATTTCCTACACCATTTTCAGTTCTCCTACCAGTGCTTACGATAGGAGTACTAGTATTTTAAATATTATGTACATTCACACTTGTCTGTGAGAGATGGGGAAAGGGAATATAGGTACATTTTTCCTCCACTGTCAAAACCAATTAATATATTTTCTCTTTGTTTGCTATCTCCTATAAGTAATGCTTGCTAGAATTAATCAGTTTAACACATGAATTCAGCAAAACGTATACTTATGTACATTACCACTGCTCTCCTTTCCCATCTGTGGTGAGACAGTGGCCCATTAGCTCATCCTCGTCTACACCGCACTGGCAATAAGGACAGGAATATCTGGGAATAAGAGGTAGTATATTGTTAATGGATGCAGATATAACGGATACATTTTTATACTGCAAGCAATAAAAGAAGTATTGCTATTTCTTTGGCCAGATATCATTAGAACCTTCTTTTGCCATAGCTAAAATGCAGCACGGGTGTATGGCATGTACCTGGGGGGGATGTACGCTCGCCTGGCAGAAGGTCAGCCTTGCTAATGGATGCTGCGAACACTGCACAGAACTGTGCCCGCATGTCAGGATATTGATCCAGAAAAGCACTTTTAACATAACCGTGACCTTAGAGAAGAACAGATGAAAATACTGAACACTACAACTATGGCCATTTGATAAAAGCCTCATTTAATTGCTGTGATACACTTGGAGCATATGCGTGACCAAACTACCAATTCTCAGGAGCCCTCATTAAGTATCGACGCTTTCTCACAGAGGATTCCTACTTAATTGTCAGCACAGAGTATGGTCTTGTTGCGTGGTGGAGACACTGTTTTCAGGTTAGTGCAGTTCTCAAGTGTGTGTGGATGAAAGTTCAAGTTTTTCTAACCATCAGAAGAACAGTAGCTGATAAAGAGATAGGTCTTCGAAGCAAGCAGCCTGAATAATGTGTGATTTAAGAATTCAAATAACGAGGAGTATAGGGACTTTAAATTACATAAATCAAAAAAGCATTTTAGTAATGATACAAAAATTGGTCCTAATTGTTAATGGATGAAACTAAAGCACATTGAATTTCAAGACCTCACTTACTCTAGAATTGCTACATGCCTAATCGATTGCTCTAATAGGTCCTGCCCTCAAAGAGAATGAAAGAGACAAAGAATTTCAACTTTTGACGTATAACACACATGTATTCTGCAAATATATATTTTTTCTCTATATAATGTAAGTGTATAAATAAGAAAAGCTGTCAGTCTTCTTAATTCAGAAACTATTTCGGAAGAACAAATTATTAGAAGAGAGTGAATTACATTTAGATTATTATTAGTCTTATCAGTCTGGAAATAGCCAACATTTTCAAGGAGCTTTCTTTGAAAGTAAACATAATTTAAACATAATTCTCCCCCAAGAAAAACAGAAAAAACTGCTGACTAGTCAAAATACGGTTGTTTCTACAAAACAGGACACATGGAGCTAAATTCTATCAAAATCACACTAACTGCAAGTAAAATGTATTATTTTGTATTCATACACAAAAAAATAATTAGTATCCATTTTAAGTACTATTTGAGTATTATGATTTAAAAATATTAGTAAAGGATTCATGCTGAATTCTATGAAACAGAAACAAGTTCCAATTAAAAAAAAAAACACACAGAGAATTCTTCTACCAGTTTGACTTTACTATGTTGGGATAACAAACTCCAAAGTGCTTTTACAATGTCATCAACACTGAGATCTACCTTGTTACAGCATCTCCGAGCTCCTGTACAGGTCCATATTTTTCTATATATTTTTCACAGGTTTTTAAACGAGCTCTCATTTCACTCAGACATACCTAAGCAATAAGAAGCAGCAGCTTGTTATGTCTTATACCATGACACATTCCCGCGAATACATCACTGAATATTTTCTAGTTCAAAGACTAACCACAACACTGTGGCTATACCTAGGGAAGAATATCCATCTCCTTCAACTACTGGCTCAGTTCCTCAAGCATTTCGTTACTGGTTCAGTATTGCTCTAATAGATTTTATAATAAAAACATTCAGCTTATTAGAGTAAAGTCAAGTTGAGTGAAATAAGTATTGGTTTGCGGTGATTTCATTTGTCCTTTATGTTGGCTCTTAATATTTTGGAATGAAATTGGGAGGTAAAAGGGAAGCATTTCTAGTCTGGGGGGGGACCCTCCCAGTTCACATCTTGCTTTGTTGTTAATGGTGAAAATCTAGACCAGCTCTGTTAAAAACAAAAATATTCCAACATGAGGGCCCAACTCTGACCTCAGTGAAGTCATTAGGAAAACTTTTTTATAGATTCATTAAGGATAAGATTTGCATTTTATATTACTCCTGCTACTGGCTGTCCTATTTCCTTTAACTCAGAACCTCTAAATAACAAAACTGGTGAAGCACAATCGTGAGGTATTTTCTACGACGAGAAAGAATGTGAAATTATATGAAGTCACCATGTTGAGTTATTAAAATATCTGCACAGGAACAGTGCGGAGACATTAATATTACTTATAGGTTGTTCCATATTCTTTACCTTTAAACGTTGATGACCGGTTCTGGTGAATCTCGATGAAGAACTTCAGTATAACCCTGCCCCAGATGTCTGTGGCATGGCGCCACTATAAATTATCATCCTGACTGCAGATGCTGCAGAATCAAAATGCTCAGGCTGCAGTCACTTAATTGCAATTTCCACTCTCCGAGTGGAAACTGCAAATGAAGTTAGGTTTATACCAACACAGCAATCCATGCACTGACGTGACTGAGGCACTGCAGGAGCATCTGCCAAGGGTAGTGTGCCAAATATCAGAAACAATGTACAGAGGTGTCTTGATGCTATAATGCTTTAAATGTACTGTCCTTTTCAATGTATCTTAGTGGCCTCACTGATGGCTTTACGCAAAAAATATAGACAACACTTTCTACAGCCGTAACAAAGATTATGAACCCCTACAGGTATCCATACTTAGATGACTTCTTGTGCTCTGCCACTGAGCAGCAAAAGAGCAGTGCTCAGAGTCTGCTAAGTACTGAAGCTGTGCTAAGCCATACGTTGCTCAGCACTTCTTAGCATACCTGTTACATTTGGGTTCCTTCTGCAAAAAATAATTTTTAAAAATATTGAAATTAGATTCAATATTTAGCTACTGTTAATATCAAGGTGTTCATGCATTTCGTTGTTAGTTTTAAGCAAATCTTTCCCAGATAGAAAATCCATGGCAAAAAAGGTAAAGAACCAATAGTGTTAACAGCAAATAAACTTTTTTGCTGCTTTTCTTATGTTCTCTGTAGTTCCCCACAACCCTGCAAACAGCAGCCTCTCAGGAGTTCACGTTTATCTGCTGGTTTACAGTTTATGGTATTTTCACACTGCTGATGATAGACAAGAAAGACGTAAGCATATTGTTTTGCAGTTAACAAGACAGAGGAAATTATGAAAGCCAGACGAGGATCTGGCCAGAGAAAAAAAAAGCGAGTCAGATCTAAGCTGTACTATCTCCTTTCAGAAACTGACACAGGTATAAAGATACCAGGGGGGAAGAAGACTGAAGAGTGTTAATTATGCAGAAAGAGGCACAGAAGTAAATATTCACGAACATGGGAGAAATTACTTGTTTTTACACACATTTGCAAGAAAACATGTATGAATTAAATCTTGATTAAATGTTTTTCCTGTTGATATATTCTCTGTCCTCCACCCCAAAGTCCTGTTAACCTTTTGCTCTGCACCTTGTTTTGATGAAACATGATTAACATGTTCCAGTTAACAGTAGCATTTAAAACTTCATTTGCACAAGAGTAAGTGAAGTTTCAAAGGGTTTAGTNGGGGGGGTGGGGAGCAGGGTGTTGTGGGCTTTTTTTTTTAAAAAAAAAGTCATGTATTTTAACAGATGCAGTTGTGGCCAGGTTTTTTATAATTAGGCAATCATAGTATATGAAAAAAAAGTGATTTGTCCTTTCTCCAGCCAAAGCCAAGAAGATTCAGCTCCCATAGGTTTAGGCTTGAGCTTAATATTTGCAATGGCACTGGTGGAGTGTTTTAGAGGTCTTTTAGATATGGAATGTGATAAATCACAAAAATTTATTCTTCTGTCATCACACTGGTTAAGTTTCTGTGTTTAGACATGGCCTTAAAAAGGTATCTTAATGGTGTTAGTTCTTGTGCATTGATACATTTTTGGAATTATTTAGTAATTAGTGTTCAAGGTTGCAAACCTGTGTTTCACTTTCTGTGCAATTTCGGTATGTGCTCTCCATTTTCTTGGCCATATCAGTAGCTGGAATTCCCTCAGAAGGAAGATAAGTGCAGCATTAAGGACAGATCCATGCATTATTCTTTAAACTTGCAGAAATACAGGAATGACAGAATCTACACATAGAAAGAAACAAAACTGAATGTGATAATCCCACCAAAACACGCTTCAAATAATTCAGGGTATATAAAAAAAGAATTAAAATTTTTGCACAACGTGAGATCCCCAGTGTAACGTTTCGGGATGTTTGTCCTTCTTAGGATATATTGTTAAGAAGATTGTGGGTATTGTTCCTGCGGCACTGGTTGCGTTAAGTAGAGCACTGGAACAAGGCAAGCGGAGCATCCTGGTAGCACTGAAACCTATGTGACTGTGAGGACTCATTTCAGAGCAACAGCGAAGAACCTGTCCTCTGTGGGGCAGGCAAAGCCTGCGGACCATGATTTCACAACTTGCCATCACAGCAAAGATTATTTCTTTTTTCTAGTGTTGCTTACTGTAAGTCTTCCTAAGCCCATAAACAGAACAATACCTCATGCTGCTCCTATGATGGACAAAAATCCAAGTTGCTAAGATGAGGGGGTTTCTCCTATAGATGATGAAGTCAGGAGTCAGAGAATTACATTCTGAGGTTTTAGGCAGCAGTCGCAGTGAAAGTGTTAGGCTGTTGTGCGGTAAGTGGTTCGCTGACTTAGCCATCACAGAGTTTGGACTGGGTAAAGGCATACCTACCTCTGGGAGGGTCTTAGCCACTTCACTTCTCTGGTTTTAGGAACAAAACCAGATTGGATTAGTGGTTACTGCAACTGCTTTTGAAAGCTTTTTGTCAATTACAGATATGACAGATAAGTTTGGTGAATCTGCCTGTAAAGATTTAAGACAATACTGCCCTTCGCTATCTGAGCACTGCTGCAAAGCCCCAGTGCTAATGGGACAGGAGACGGCCTTTCTTTGCATTAGATTATGGCTCCACATCACACCGAGATAGGGATCTGAAGGGTCTCAGGTAGAGCGACAGCCTGGGGCTGGAAGGACAACCTGGGGCTGGGGCAAGGAAGGACGAAGAAATAAAGGATGCACACTGACTGCCAGCCCCTCTGGCTTTGCAGGAGGCAGAAGGAGCTGCTGTGCCAGACTGCAACCCACAGTGAGTGCATCCCTCGGCCTGGGTGAGCGTGCAGAGAGCAGGCACGTAAGGCCGAGGAGGTGGCAAAAGTCCTTGCACCTGTACGATAAATTTGCGCTTGCGCCCCTCTGCGAAGTGCCGCAGCCCTGCAGCAGAAGCAGCAGGAACAAACTTGGGTCTGCAGCCCCAGCTGCATGAATGCAAAATTTCACTTGAATAAACTGCTGACTTTGCGCTGAAACAGGTAAGGAGCAGGAACATCTTCCTTTTTGCCAGTTCTACTTGGAGATTTAAATGCAGTAGCTTCCAGAAGAAAGTTACCTAAAAGCATAAATCACTGCAGTCCTGATGAGCGGGTCACTCAAACCAGCTGGTACTGGTGGTCACGCTGTGCCAATTTAGGATGTTGCCATTCGCATCCTCCTGTTGGATCACAGAATCACTTAGGTTGGAAAACACCTTTAAGATTGTCGAGTCCGACCATAAACCAAAGGTCACCCACCTTTTAGTCTGTCTCCTCTCCCAACCCTCCAGCCCAGCGGAAGATATCATGTGCTTATCTCTCTGATACTTCTACTCAGTTTGGCACTTTAGTGCAAATCCACCCGCTTTTACAGTTGCTAAAATGCTAACCTTTGCACCAGGGCTGCTAAGTCACAAATCCACATCGCCCCCACCAGCCCTGCTGTGTAGACAGCAACTCCAGCAGAGGAGTGGAGTTGGAAGCTAAGGTAAAACCTTCTTAAGCCACTGTAAAACAACTTGCCAGGCTTGCCAGTGCACTCTGCAACAGCATTTCTCACATACTTGACAGCCTGTGATCGATCTATAGGAGGATTTCAGATGTAATCTCTTCTTTGGAAGCTTTCTTCATATATAGCTCCATGGAGCCACATAAAATACAATCAAAGCCTAAGTCAGATGGAAGGTGGTATTTTGCAGTTACTTCATGGAAGTATAAACGATTACACAGAGTGAAAAGCGAGTACAGCCAAGACCCAACATGCTCCCTGTCCAAGGATAAACTCTGAATTGTTACACACGACTTGCCCTCTGGCAGGCTTTAACTTAGATTATTCCCATACTTTAGACAGGGTTGAAAAGGTTTCTTTGTTTCCCTGAGGAACAGAAAAGTCTTCTGTAAATAACCATGTACAAAGTTCACACGTGCTACCTTGAGAGCTTTCCCCTTTTAACATCACAAAATATAAAATCAGATTACCCTTTGCCAGTTTGTCAGCCTTCCCCCTAAAACTGTCAGTAGCCAGAAAAAAGGGTAATATAAAGGATATAAGGATTGGCAAAGAGCAACTACACCAATGCATTATGCATAAACAGTCCATCACTATTAGTCAGTGATTTATTCTATTGGCTATAAAAACAATTTGCAAGAATGTCAGGTTCAATAGCAAAAACTCCTCCACCCTTAACCCAATTCATCACTCTGCTTTATTTGCTCAGTCTGTACCTAAACAGGTAAAACAAATAAACAGAACTTGAAACCATTCCGGTAGATGAAGTAAAACCTCAGCATCTCAGGATACTGACCCTGAACATTGCTAAAGCCCTACATTTAGCCTCCAAACAATTGCCTCAAGTCTCTAGTCAGAGGCTGCATAACACTTCTCAAATCCAACAAAAACTAATATATTCGTTCTTGAAGTACTGAGGGTACAGTAAACAGTCACATTTTTGGACATACATACATGTGTATGTCTCAGCTCAGGAGCACAGCATTTTCCATGATCTGTGTCCTGGAATAAATAATAAAACCAAGCCTCGCCAGGTGAATAGCAGAAAAGGCATGGCTATTTGGCTGGATTTCTGTTGAGAAGGAATTCTGCAAGGTGCCTACAGTTTCTAAGGCCAACAAGTTGTCCTGGAAACTAAGAACAGGCTAAGAAACATGCTAAGAAGCCTTTTATCCTTCCTTCCTTCCTTCCTTCCTTCCTTCCTTCCTTCCTTCCTTCCTTCCTTCCTTCCTTCC
>VZSZ01002358.1:0-69727 GCA_013398815.1 Ibidorhyncha struthersii | reverse complement strand
CCTTCCTTCCGTCTTTTCTTGCTTTCTCTCTCTCTTTTTTTCTCTCTCTCTCTTTCTCTCTCTCTTTCTTTTTTTTATTTTTTCCGAAGTTGTTCATAAACACTGGCTTAAGCCATACTTCTGACTGCTGTTATCACTAGAAGGATGCCTGTGCCGGGCGCCATGTTTGTAAAGGGAATCACTAGCAGATGATTCATGTTTGTTCTTGCATTTTACACCTGCATACGTCGCTCCGCGCTGATTCTATCTGGGATCTTTATGTTATGTTCACATCTGGACAAGACTGAGATTAGGTGCAATACTCCAATTACGGCTCACACGAAATTTGTGGTGAAGACAACTGTTAGAAATACTCACTTGGAATTTGAAACAGAAGAACACACTCACTCTAGAACAGCTGGTTTTACACACTGATTTTTTTTTTAAGTGGTCTAGAATAACTGGCTTTATCTTAAAGCAGCTATCCCAAAATTGATTTCCTGGTATATCCTAACCTTAAGCAAATTAAGCTGGGATGAATCTAGGCATATTTCTAGGTATTTAACTGGAAAAAAAAATTAGAGCACAGGTGTCCCAACCTCTCTCTGCAGTCAGCAGAGAAACAGACACAACTTACTAAAAGTAATTCAGTTTTAAATGGGCTTCACTCCGGAGCTGCTTACCTGTGCTCACCACCTATGGAGGAGGCACGCGGACAGTGCTGCTGCTTTGCCCTTACCTATATGTTGTAACACAATTACACAGAATCAGAGTCACCAAAAGGTCAGGGTTGGAAGGGACCTCTGGAGATCATCTAGTCCAATCCCTCCTGCCAGAGCAGGGTCATCTACAACTGGTTGCACAGGATGGTGTTCAGGTGGGTTTTGAATGTCTCTGGTGTGGGAGACTCCACCACCTCTCTGGGCAGCCTGTTCCAGTGCTCCACCACCCTCAAAGTAAAGAAGTCCCTCCTCATGCTTAGATGGAACTTCCTACGTTCAAGTTTGTGCCCATTACCTCTTGTTCTATCACTGGGCACCACTGAAAAAAGACTATTTCCATCTACCTTGCACCCTCCCTTTAAATATTTAAGTATTACTCCACTTTTAGTCACTTCAAAGCAGACTTTCCCCCTTTCCCTCATTTTCCCTTAGCCCTCTCCCATCCTGGCTGAACCCTGGGTGCCCACACCCCAACCTCTCCCACACTCCCAACCTCTCATCTGCCTCCACTGGCAGGAGTCATCCTGGGGCTGGGCAGTGGAAAGCCCTGGCACAGCGAGGGGTCCCTGCGGTACCCTAACCCATCAGGTCCCATTTCACCTCACCGCTGGGGCAGCCATGGCGGGTAGTGGTCACTCTTCCCCACCCCCCACCATGCTGGGCAAGTGGTGGAGGGAACCCCCTTTTTTTCAACAGAAACTTCCCTGAGTTCTGGGGTGCTGTGGATGGAGAGGGGATGGAGGTCATAGAATTGTTAAGGTTGGAAGGGACCTTTAAGATCATCAAGTCCAACCATTATCCTAACCTGACAAAAACACTTCTAAACCGTGTCCCCAAGTACCACGTCTACCCTTTTTTTAAACACCTCCAGGGATGGCGAATCCACCACCTCCCTGGGCAGCCTATTCCAATGTTTGGTAACCCTTTCAGTGAAAAAATTTTTCCTAATATCCAGGCTAAACCTCGCCTGGCACAACTTGAACCCATTTCCTCTCATCCTATCACTTGTCACTAGGGAGAAGAGGTGAAGTATCCAGGGGGCATGCGTGAGCTTGAACTTTTTAAAGCCTGAAAAGCATCAAAATCCAATAATAACAGTGTATAACAATTTGTTGTGACTCCTTGTAATGCATACTTACAAAATACTAATATTTTTAAGAGAAGCTAGAAAGCTGGCAGTGACGGTGTTTTAACTACCAAGGCACCTAACTGTTAAGCATGAATGCAACTGACAAGGCACTTAAAATAGTGGTAGGCAGTGGGAGGTTGTCTTGAAGCTGATAAGTCAGTCAATGATTTCTTTTAAAAATAAATTTCCATTAGCACTGGAGATGGCATTTTCTCAGCTGTGGACAGCAACAGCCCACGGGCATTGTGCTGGCACAATGGACCGTCAGCTACCACCGTCAAAGAAAACAGGGAAAGGCGTGATGGCTAAAATTATAAACAATGACAATAGGTATTTGGGAGAAATTTCTTTTTGCTCTCTCTATTTGTAAAGGTTATGAAGGACCTTGATTCTTTGTTCTACCTGTTTTCATCCTCTTACGTTTTAGCCCAGTACTCTGATGATAGCTGTGATGGGGATGTCTGTAACAACATGGGGGAATGGAATGGAATGGAATGGAATGGAATGGAATGGAATGGAATGGAATGGAATGGAATGGAATGGAATGGAAGACACGAGGCATGTCCTTGTGTTGGCAACAAACACAAACGCAGGTTAATTTTAATGAAGTTAAGGTGCCCAAAGACTGCTGAGCTGTGGAAGCAAAGCTGTGATTTTTCTTGACGTGTTCTCTCATGCCATGCATCCCCATGCAAGGAGCTTCTCTGCCCGCAGTGGAAATGACTGCTGAAGCCAAGGGAGAATCCTGGAAGGAGTTGAACATGTACAAACATCACACAGTGGCCTTAATGCAGCTGCCAAAGCAACCTACCAAAGCAACTGTTGGGTTTTTTTTTCCCTATGATGAATAAAAATAAAAGCAGATTCCTTCTAGGTGTCCCCAAGTATGTGAACACCTGAAGAAAAAAGGTAGTATTCCCACTTACTTCTGTAAGTACTGGAAATTTTACAACACATTTAGTAATGCACATGAGTGAATTGGGATCTGTCTCAGTTTCTCTCATTTGGCTAACAGTCATATCTGCTCTATTAGGTATAGTTGGAACAGGTTTCAATATCTTTTGGGCACTGTATTTTTTATTATGACAGATTATTACTTTTTTCTTTAATATTGACAAAATTTGAATATAGAATCAGAAAAACGAATATCTGGGCATGTCTCTGTATATGTATATATTTTCCAGTGTCCAATGTATTTTCTGTAACTCAATATTTTTACAGAAGCAAAGTCAAGTATGACCCACTTTTGAGTAAGAAATAAAAAGGGAAATGCAGTAGACTTGGCAGCTCCAAGATGAATGCATCAGCAAGTTTGGTATCTTTCAGTTTGCATCTGGCCTGCAGATGTAAAACCAGTAGTCTCCTGTCAAATTGATTTTCTTGGAAATTTCCATTACAGATGTGGTTTTGGAGGAAGATATCACCATTTTCTGGGCCCAAACTCTGCAGTGATGATTATCTCGTATAAACAGCTTTTACAGTCATGTTATTAACATGCCAAATCAAATATGTAATGACAGCAGAAGGACAGCAATATTTTATGTGCTTACTATTTACTCATACGCCTCCCCACTGATGAATAATAAAAGCAGATGTAAGAGGACTTATATCTCATCTTAGGTAAAACCACAAAAATCAGGACAGCGGTACGCATTGTTATAGAAACTGCAAAAAAGCGTGTTCCAGCATATGTGAAATCTTGTCAGTCAGAATCAAGTCAACGAATTTCCTCTATCAGTTACTGGTTTTCTTTAGTATCAAATAAATCATGAGGAAAATAGTAATACCACGCCACTGGCTGAACTCTAATTTTGTGTATTGCTGCATTTCATTTGGTGTCACTTGGTTAAGATTTAGACCTCAGTTATACCCAAATTTGATTTCTTTGCATATCATTGTATTAATAATATAAGGTGATAAAATGTCAATAACCACTGTAAGATAATTAAGTGCAAAGGTTCTGGTAAATCACACACTCATTTAAAATCTGACAATGTAAGTATGAATAATGTATTGAAAACATTAAATCACGAAGTATAAAAATAAAATGCTTTTAAAAAAGGCATTAAAAAAACACAAATAAGCCCTTAAGTGCCTGTCAATAATACATGAAAATAAAAATGGCATTGTCATCACTGACATATGGGGAATGGAAGTCTCATGAATACAGTGGTAAAACTGCATTAGAAATTTTAGGAATTACCAATGGTAATTTTCCAGTCCCAAGTAGGTGGCACACACACAGACCTGACCATGGTGGGAAGGGCTGGAATGATCACAAAGCTGGAAGCTTGTGGTGGAGTGAAGATCAGTGCTCACAACCAATTACATCAAATAAGGGCAGACAGAGCGCAGGCGCAGCCAACATCTGTTACATGAGCACGTCTTTGTGGCTGAGTAGACGTTTACAGATATGTATGTATTTACTTAGATACGCACATGCAGATAAATTGTCTACATCTGCTCGATTAGTTTCCTAGAAAAAAAATTAGTTAAAAAATAAGAAAATCTGAGAACGTATTAGAGGAGAAACTTAACAATATTAATGAAAATTAGAGTGTGTACCAGAAGACTTCATTACATGGTAAATGTTTCACAGTATTTCAAATATTAAAATGCACAGTTTTATTAAAACCTCTTTCTGGGAAAGGAAGGAAAGACAATAGTTAGAAGTAGATGGCAATCACAAATATGTCAATAAAAATCACTAAATGAAGCCAAAGGAAATTCAAGCCTAGTGAAACTAGTGACAACAGAAGGAAATCTAAAGTATAAACAAAAGAAGGTAAAACAACAGCTAAGGCTCGGTACTACATCAATAGGAGAATGCTAATAGTGCAAAGAAGTGTTCAACAGTTATCTGCAGTATTTGGGAGGAGCAAAAGGATGCATTTCTATCTGATTAGGGCATTGGATAATTAGCCAGCCCATAATAACAATGTCAGTATTAAACCACATTAATTAGGAATAAATATTGGAAAAGGAAGGCAGAGAGAGCTGTCACTTCAGAATAATCCTAGAAGAGTGGACTGAGGAGCTTTCTGTCTTGCTGTTAATTATTATTAATAATTCTGAGGATACAATGGAGGTCCTCCAATGCTGGACTCAAACAACATGGTTGACCTCATCACTTATAAAATGTAAAAGATGAAGTTCAGTCAATAAAAGTATATTGATGCTCACTAACATGGTTTTAGAAATAGAACTTGGCAAGCTGAACTCAGGCTGTAGTCTGATGAACTTACAAATATAATTGTGTTTTGTAACTGTGCTGATGTAATACACTTCTGCAGGGTATTCAACTTAGTCTTTTATGACCTTCAAACTGAAATAAATTAACATTATATAATATGAATACGATACACAGGAAATAAGAAATGCTGTATGACAGATCTTACAAAGTAGCATCAAAAACATACATACCTGACCTTAGGTAATATTTTTATGAATAATCTGGAAACAAATATAAAACCATCAAGTGACTGTATTTGCAGATCCCAAAAGCACAGATGAAGTGATAAATCACGATGGCAATGGACATCACACAGTCCGATCTGGATTCCAGGGTAAATACTTGAAGGGAGGATGCCAGGGGGATGGGAATAGTCTTTTTTCAGTGGTGCTCATTGATAGGACAAGGGGTAATGGGCACAAACTTGAACATAGGAAGTTCCATCTTAACATGAGGAGGAACTTCTTTACTTTGAGGGTGGTGGAGCACTGGCACAGGCTGCCCAGAGAGGCTGTGGAGTCTCCCACTCTGGAGACATTCAAAACCCGCCTGGACGCTGTCCTGTGCAACCTGTTGTAGGTGACCCTGCTCTGGCGGGGGGGTTGGACTAGATGATCTCCAGAGGTCCCTTCCAACCCTGACTATTCTGTGATTCTGTGATTCTGTGTAAATTGGATCCATTCAAAGAAAGTGAATCCTAAAAAAAGTTGAGTGCAATCTCATATATCTAGGAAAAAAAAATATGCGTACTGTACTTCTGGAGGAGTAACTAGTGGCTGAACGCAACCTAGCAGCAGGGTGGAGAAGCAGTGTGCTCTTCCCTGGTAGCACCGCTACCAATGAAGACAGATGACTTCTGATAGGGATAACGACAGTAGAAGTTGCAAATGAGGATATTTATTGCATTAAATTCACTGCTCTACATGCAGAACAAGTGAAAGAACCTCTGCTTAGTGCGACTGGTCTAAAAATTTTTTTTCTTAATCAAGAGGTAGAATTAAACCCTTTAGCTTAGTTGTTGTTTATCTGAGTGGTGTGCACTTTTTACTCAGTTTTGAAAGAAATAGCTGCAGTACACCACTGTTCAAGTAGGACAAATTGGCATTTATTGATTCACATCAGACAGCTTTTGATACTCAGACATAAAATGTCAATATTTGTCAGATCTTTATTTTCTATTTTTGAGGGCTTTGAGCATCATTCAACTAAGTATTCTGGAGAGTCGCAAAACTTTAAGGGGCTTGTTAGCTCTGGAATGACAGTGATGCTCATTCATGTGATTTTAGACTGATTCTCCAAAGAGGTTAAACAATATCATCATCTTCTCTGTGTACATACAAATCTGTCTGGCAGCGCCTGCCCTTGCTAGAGCCTCCACCCAACGACAGAGCTGGTCTGTCAAGACCTGAGACTTCTCCAGTTCCTCACCCAGAAACTGTCCCAGCCCTGTCTGTGAGCACTGGGCTGCTGTGGCTGCTCCAAATGCCCGTGCAGAGCCTCCCCGGCACCCACTGCTGAGGCACCCCCTCGGCGACCAGGCGTCCTCAACCCACAACTCCCCATGGGGAGAGTGTTTTCGGGCTGGTCGTTGGGGCAGGCCCAAGGAACGAGAGAAAAATATCGTGGGAGAAGGCTCTAGCAGGCAGTAGCTCGAAGAGGCTGAGCTCAGCCTGCTAGCTGGTTTTATTAGCTCTGCTAACAACAGCAAGGGCTACCGGAGCCATGATATTTACAGAACACAGTCTCCGTTGAAGGGATGTGAGCATAACCTTGAGAGAGGAGAGCTCAGGACATCCTAACATGATAAAACGCTAAATAGTTTTCCCTCTTGGGCCCTTAATGTGGCTTCACCATCCCTTCAATCAAGGCATAGCATACTTCAGATAACCCGTGCCCACACGTAATCTGCCCAAAATTGCATTAAGGAGATGGGGATAATCGAAGGGGATGATGCACAGGGCAATGGTTCCCGAGCAGAGGCTCTGAAATACGTTTCCCCCGGTGTAACCTGAGCATGAGTGTAATGAACACTGCTGCTGAACCGCAGAGCGTGTCCCCACCCATGCATCAGCCACGGTTTTACAATTGAAAATACATGTTGAAGCACAACAACAGATGTTTGTTGACTGGCCTAAAACGAGCACACCGAGCTGCCTTTCCTCCTTGTTCCCCTGTCCTAATTAAAAATGCTAAGATTGTCCAGGATTTCCTCGTATGAATTTCCTGTCATTTATGCAAGTCAAAAAGAGGCAAGTATTTCCCACTCCCAAAAGGGAGAGCATAGAGCATGCACGTATGTCAGGCTGCAGTGCTGTTGCCTTGAAATGTGAATTTCAATTTACTAAGCATTCTTACCTGATGACCCTTCATCTATTTACCTGATTTTAATGAAACTGTTATATGAGAGAGCAATCTCTGGCAATGATGTTATTCGGAATAGCTTTCTGAAACCTTAATGTCTTTCACCTTTCTTAGAGCGAGTCATAAAATTAAGTAATTGGGTAAGGTCAACTGAAGTAGACGTGTGCTGCCTGGTGACAGGGTGTGTTGCCATGAAGCTGGTTTTATAAAATCATGGTGTAATCTCTAACTTCTGCTTGTACATTGAGGAACTACAGTGTTCTCCCAGGAAAAAACCCTCTGAATTCAGCTAACAAGATAAGCCATATAAGATATTTTTGTTAGCATTTTAAGAGAAGGTTTAAAATATTTTTGTTAATTTATGAAATTACTTAGCTTCCATGCTTCTTTCATGGAAATTTCTTTACCTGAAATTTATTTTTTGTTATCAACATATAGGAAAATAATCCATTTAAACCCAAATAACTTTTAAAACTTCCTTTGGTATTTTGATTTCCCTTGGTTCCTCATATCCACCTCCAGCTCCCGTCCTATCTTGCAGCTGTGGCTTCCACACAGGTTCACCCACCTTCCTACCGCAGCCACAAGGGCCTGCCTGCCTGCTTATCCTTTACTACCGCTCTGTCTTCTTCATCTAACTGAGATTTGGGTCTAATGCTTTTTCCTTGCAGTATTGCCCTTCCAGGTCCAGCTTTGTACACCGGTGTGTTTTTTTTCCCCCAGTCTTTCTTTGCAAGCTAGTAACCCATGTCTGCTGGCTTAGCTTCCTAGACTTCTCCCTTGCTTTTTCAAGTATTATTGCCTAGCCAGTACCACTCACTGCTTTCCTGATCAATTTGAAGTAGAAATTATTTGTAAGGAGTAAATTGTTTGATTTGGCGTTTTTTGTGTTTGCTTTTTGTAGAGTTTTTTTTTTCATGTGAGAATGCATGCTTGACTGAAGGTTCAATCTTCTGTGTACCTACACCACATTTTCCCCTGAAGAAACTTCCCCAGGAAAGGGACCAGTGGGCCTGAGTCGGTGGCTAGCTGAGGCATCTAGACAGATCGCTCCACCAGGCTGGGCTTTTGGAAAGTGAACTAGAGAGAAAAGAGGCCCCGGGGGCCCGGGGGAAGTGTGCTATCGAAAAGCCTACAAATTATTTAAAAAGGGTATAACCACACAGACCACACTCAGATTAGAGGCACTACACCTCTTTGCCAGTCTCAGCTGAAGAGTATATGATCACTTTGATGTAGGTTTAGATTGGATATTAGGAAAAATTTCTTCACCGTGAGGGTTATCAAACGTTGAAACAGGCTGCCCAGGGAAGTGGTGGACTTGCGACCCCTGGAAGTATTTAAAAGATGGGTAGACGTGATGCTTAGGGACATGGTTCAGTGGTGGGTTTTGGCAGTGTTAGGTTGATGGTTGGACTCAATGATCTTAAAGGTCCCTCTCAACCTAGACGATTCTATGATTCTAAGTATAGTAGGTGTAGGTTTAACAGGTAATTTCTGTTCCTCAAGAAAAGACCTCATTAATTTTTTTCACCTTAAACTGGAACAAAACTTGAAATTTTAAAACCTCCTACCAACTGGCATTTTGGGGGGAGAAAAAAACTTTGTCTGAAGTCAGCTGGAATGTTTAATTTTAAAAAAGTTTCTGTTTTGACTTGGCAATGTCATGCTTTTTGTGTGTAATTTATGCATTAATGTGAAATACCTTTCTGAATTAAATGGAATTATTAAATGTAAAAATTTAAGCAGGTTGTTTGGAAGTCATTAGAAAGTTTGGACCTTACCTTGCCAATGGCTGGTACAGGACACGAGGTGGAAGAAAAAGAGATTATATCCTGTGGTTGTGTCTTTCCAGTTTGGGAGCCAGCACCGTTACATTCAGTCTAACACACTCTTTTTTGACTTGTGGACTGGACTCCCACTAGCAGTTTGAGTGCGGTAGCTGTGCTCATGGAAAGCATTTTCTAGTTCAGTTACATCTAAACCTATTCCTTCATACGAACCCAAAGTGCAGTGAGCAAGCCTGCTTCCCATCCAAAGCAAAATAGCGCCAAGGTTATATCCTGCGTATTGCCTCTGCAGGTCCAGTTCTTGCCATCTAAGGAACATTTCATCAGCTCCAGGGTGGCTTTGCAGATGGTTGAGGTCACTCACAGCCCAGGCTTCCTTTGAAAGGGCTGGTCCCATCTCCCGTCCAGAGCCACGGCCCCTTCCTCCCGTTTGTGCAGCTTTGGCCAAGTGGTAAGCTGGACCACTTGTAAAAATAAGGTTAATTTTCAGGTGTGTTAGTTCATTGCTCCAAGAGATTATGTGTCCACTTGAGAAAGACTTATGGAGGTACAAAGTGGTAACAAAAAGTGGAAAGTAATTGGGGAGGGTGGAACTGCTTTTTTTTTTGTCAGTAAGTGAGGCTTAAGTTGGCTTCAACTACTTATGAAACTATTCTGTAAGTAGACATGCACAAGATGGCTCCTAAGATAAATAGAAACACCCACTAGTTATTTTTACTGCTGATTTTATTCAGCAGTCACTAGGGTTGAAAGAATTATTAAACCAAGTAACACAATTAGATTTTACATGCTATTCGGACTGTTTCATCTTTCCCTAAACTCTTCAAACACACAGAATGAAAGGAACATGTAACTTGGATAAACCTTCTTCATGACAATTTTTGATTGTGCCATTAATAAAGAAATACCTCTTGAGTAGTGTTTCTCTTTTCCTTTTCTCCTGCTCTTCAATTTTTTGGCCAACCATGATAATTTACACTCATGGAGAGTCTAAACAGAGTACTTTCTAGGAATATTGCAAATTCTATTCATTAGGGCCTGAATAACAAAATGTTGGTTTGGAAATATTACTTCTCACACCTTTTTGCATACAATAAAGGCAGTTTTAAAAATTTCTTTCTATCCAATCAGCCTGTGGTATAATAGATGAATTGCATCTACTTGACTATTGTTAAATTCCAGCAAGCTTGAGATAGCCTTTCTGTGGCTATTTAGTTGTTTCTAATGCATTGAGATATCTTTTGCAGTGAAAATCTGCACTGTTGATTCAATGACTGAATTTCTTTAAAAGATGCGGAAAAGTTTATTTAGTCTGTTTGCTTTGTCTGGTCTCTTAAATGTGGTAAAAGAAACCTGTTTATGGAAAGACAGAGAGGCAATTCTCAACATACAAAAGACAGGAAATCTCAGATTGATTTTATCCCCTGGAGTAATATCTGGTGAACAATGGAAAACTCTGATGTTATCATCCCAAGGCATTTTATTATTATTGTATGACTTTGCACTGCATAGCGCTTTATTTAGGTAACTAAAAACCTAGGAAAAAAACTGTTTGTGAGCCAGGAAAATATTGATTGCTAAGTGAGAATCTACTGTTTGGCTCATTATCATCTTCTCCTTCTGTCTCCAAGAGTAATTACTTAAATATATTGAAAAGCAGAAGAGAAAATCCAGTTTAATACAACAATAATGTGTCACCATTACCTTTTAAGAAAAAAGATGAGAAAAAATTAGGATTAAGGTGTCTTTGCAAGTTTCTCTGCATTAAGCACATTGCCATTTGACTGCAAATATTAAAATGTAACTGAACAGCAAAAAATTGTAAAGTCAGTATCTCGGATCTCTTAGAAACACAGCTTGCACAGGTAATGTGAAAATTTGTAGCTTCTCTGTGGACATCAGTAACAAAAATCTATATGCTAGAAATATTGCATCTGGTCTTAAACCACAATCAAAAATTACTACATTAAAATTAACTCGAGGACATGATAGCTTCTCAATCCCCCCCTGCTACTGTCCATGACAGGAAGCAACAGCATCGCCATCAGCTGCCATGGTGGCCTGGAGCGGCGCAGGGCACTGGTCCGGCTGGCCACTGGTCCGGCTGGCCACTGCGGCATTCACGGGCATCAGGCCTGCCTCAGCATGAGCCCCAGCTCCCGGCCCAGCACTGTGCTGGTGACCGAGTGTGCTCGCAAATCACCTTGCAATGACTTATAGGAAGGTCTGTTTTCATACATGGCATGGTACAGTCTAATTTACTGTAAATTTTTTGCAAACTAAACTAAAAAGGTAGCATCAGGTCAGGATTTATTTAGTGTTTTGCTGTATAGCAGGGTATAAAAAAGAGAGTTTTATGTTAGACAGAAAATACTGTTTATTTTCATGGCATTGCAAGGAAAAGCATTTTTTCTTTAATTTCAGAGGATTTTAATGTGAATTTATCTCAGGTGAACAGATGTAGTATATTCATGATTACATCATGAAACGTTCTGAAATCATAAATCCGCTTGACAGTGCATTTTCACTTCCCCAGCTGTCTCCACTCTTAAATTCTTCAATTATTGCCCCAATGAATTTTCTTTCTTTAGATTGCTTAAGTTTAACATCGCTGACAGCTAAGCTCAGAGAAATCAGAGTGGAACCTAAGGAATAAAATGGGTTTTAATTCATACTTTCACTTATTTGTCTACACTTCTGTGTATGTAAACTGTAACCACATCTTGCTTTGCATCCACATGGCACATACAAGTCTAAGCTGTGTACTACCCTTATATTAAGCCCTGTCCTTCAGTATATATGGGGCCACGTTACGTGTAGGGCTTTTGCATCTGGCTAAGAGCCACAGGTACACTCAAGAGTGCAAAAATGAAACTGATTTGGGGAAATGAGTTCAAATAGTGCCTACACATTAAGAATCAGTTCGTTAGTCAGTCCTTGGTTAATTTAGTGACTCAGTTTCATCACGTGAGGGCAACATCCCCAGGAATTCCTCTGAATTCCTGGCCCTCAGAATCTGGAAGATTATCCAACTACAGTTTAAAGAAACATAGAGCATGGATGGCTGATTTAAGGTAGACATCTCTGAGATCACTAGGAAAAGAGAAGAAAGTGTGAGAGAGGGTGTGTGAGTGTCCTGGTTTCAGCTGGGAAAGAGTTAATTTTCTTTCTAGTAATTGCTGTGGAGGGAATGTCAGTAATAGGTATTGTTTTTAGTTGTTCCTAAGTGTTGTTTACAATATTCAAGGCCTTTTCTGCTCCTTATATCACCCCACCAGTGGGGAGACTGGGAAATCACAAGAAGCTGGGAGGGGACACAGCCAGGAGAGCTGACCCCAACTGACCAGAGGGATATTCCATACCATGTGACAACGTCCTCAGCATATAAAACGGGGGGAAGAAGAAGGAAGTGGAGTCGTTCAGAGTGATGGTGTTTGTTTCCTCAAGTAACCATTATGTGTGATGGAGCCCTGCTTTCCTGGGGATGGCTGACCACCTGCCTGACGGGGGAAGCAGTGAATGAATTCCTTGGTTTGCTTTGCTTGTGTCTGTGGCCTTTGCTCTACCTATTAAACTGTCTTCTCCTCAACCCACAAGTTTTCTTACTTTTACTCTTCCAATTCTTTTCCTCATCTCAATGGGGGAAATCAGCGAGCGGCTGTGTGGTCCTACTTGTGGGCTGGGGCTAAACCGTGACAGAGAGAAAGTGAATGAACGAGCTTCAGTTTTTCTTACGAGAAAAGTGAGAATTATCCCTGTTCCTAAGTTTTGTGGTGAGTGGAGCCATGATTCCAGGTGCTAAGTTTGGACCCACTTGCTTTCCTTCCTTTCGTCTACTTCTCTCTCTCTTTTGATATGCGCAGGGCCTATATTTATATGAAAAAATTACATTGATTCTTATGGAGTCTTTTTAGGTTTACATCTGCTAATAAAAAGAGGTTCATAACTTAAAAGCCTTGGGGCAACACTGGTAAAGAATAAAAAATTGCTGTTAATCCTGTGCTGAGTCAGGGGAGTGGCAGATGGCTGCTTCGATGGGGAACAAAAGAGAGGTTCTAGAACTATTACCTTGGAAATACCACCCAGAGCAGGATCAGTCAAGAGCTCCCACCTCTTTCTAGCTCTCTCTATGTACAGGGAGTTGTTCAAATGACATGCTGTATTATCATGCCTGGAAGGAAAACTGCATCACCACTCCCCATCCCATGCCCATCAAAGGCATTGGGATCCCAGAGCTGGCCAGGAGAGCGGCCAATTGATTCAGAAGAGCTGGAGATTGACCATCTGCTGCCATTTTCTCCTCTCTGTGACCCACCCTGTGGCATGGCAGGGCAAACCTTACCGTTCAACCCCTGCAGCTGCAGATCTGACGTTCTGCTTCAGCCAGCATGTTCGTGAGTCAGAGACGTGTTACAGCCACCATGGGCTTGGTACATACAGGCTTGGTACACACTTAAGGCCCCTGGCACAGTTCTTACTGCCTGGGCGTTAAAATTGTCCTTCAGAATTGTTTTTTTCCTTGTCTTTTAGGAAAATGTGAGTTGATTCAGCACAGGATAAGTTGTTCTTTCTTCTGTCCATGTGTGGTGTTTTTTGTTTGTCTTGCAAGGCACAGAAGGGCATTTCAAGAGCTTTTGTTGGTGTGTGGAAGGCAGTGAAACTCAGAGGGCTACTTGTGCATGGCAGGCTGCAGGGACCACAGTCTTGGATACTGCAGCCTCACACTGGCAGCAAATTCATCTTCCATACCAGGAACACTGGTGCAGAACAGCTAACACAGAGGATCACATTGTGCAGGAGGCTTGTGAAGGCCATACGCAAATCCAAAAGCTGGGAAATCAGGTTCCTGGATTAACCTTGAGGAGCTACCACGTGACAGCTAACTGGCTGTAAATCTACACTGGCACCTAACTTGCAATGATTTATTTGTGTATCAGTGTGGTTTATTAAAAAAAACCAAACAGCAAGCAACCAAATTCAACCCCCCCTAACACGTAGGTTCTTGTGTGATTTTAGCTAAATCTTAAAATCTCACTTCAAGTTACATTGGGGTGAATTGCTGTACAAAACATCACTTCCATAACTGCAGAAGCCTGAACTGAGTAAAAACCCAAATGTGCCCTTGGAATTTTGCAGGGAGCTGGGAGTCTGTGATGTGATCTTTCAAGGGTACAGTTTAACCTGTAACTAACTTACAGAGAAAGAGACGTGTTCCATATTTCAATAAGTGCAAATGAAAGTACTGGATTCAACTTGAGTTTCCAGCATTTGCAATTCTATACTCTTTCCTCTGTTGTAAACCTACACAGTAATACAAATATTATTTTATTAACAGGTGAAAAAAAACTTTCCAGTAAATTTCCTCAGCAGTAGCTCAGTTCAGCAGAAAGCTCCCTCTCTCTGACTGGTGATCTGTACAAAGGAATCACTGAACACGTAAGTTCATGGACCTTCCAGCCCGAGGGAGTGAGAAAGCACTCCTGGCAGCAGCAAGGAAGCAGCAGAAGGGTACAGGATAAGCACTTTCAAGTCCAAATTTTACAGTCATGTTCTGTTTTCTTACAACTGAAACAGTGGACATATTTTTCTGTCTCAGTGATGTTTTTGTTCTGGTCTATTCAAGACACTTTCTTATAANTCTCGCTTCTGTTCACCTGCTGTTTCCTTTGACCCATCTCTTCCTCTGTAAAACAGAGTATTTTCAGTTAAATAATTCAGATGGCTAAAGCATGGATTCGTGACTTCGTATTATCCCTTTGTGCCTCTGTCCACTATCTGTCCTATCTATCTGTACACGTCAGACTTTGAAAGCAAAATTTTGTGCGCACATTGCCAGGCTTGGGAATGATACAAGTAGCTGGCAATGACATATTGTATTCCTTCTAATGTGCCTTCTGCTTTGTAAATGAAGATAATGTTATTTGAATCCTCTTTGACGACACTATTTTTAGCAATGGATCTGGGATACAACACCCTGAGCTACTGTGTTCATTGAAGATGGGGTTGTTTATCCCTCCTTAGTAGGGCAGGCAAGTCTGAGGCTGCATCAAAGGTTCTCTGTCACAGGAAAACACTACACAGCCCACGAGACGGCCGAGCTGTGTGAAACTAGTGTGACAGCGCCAGTTCTTTCGACAGTGTCATACAGGGAGTTAGAACTGTCACGAGAGAGAGAAATTCTAAGGACCAAATTCCTGGCTAAAAAGAAAATGTGTACAACATGTTCTCATACACAGAGAATAAATTTTGAGCATGCAAATGTAGGTTTAGAATGCAGAGCTGCTCTAATTAAAAAAAAAAACAAACAACAAGCAGTGCAATTACAATAAAAATGAACAATTTCTCACTCTGTGATAGCTAATAGCCACACAAAATTTGAATCTTTGCCAGAAATTTGAATCTAAAATTGAATCTCTGTCAGCAAGACATAATGCTGGTCAGAATTTTAAAATAATCTTTAATGTCAAGTCACGTGTGAACAGGATCAGGACTTCTGATCCACTTCAATCTACCAGATGTAATTCGTATACTATTCTGAAATAATGGATTAAGAGGAATGGGGGAGGAGCACTGTTCTTCCAAAGTGCCCATGTGGAGCTCATACTTTAAAGTATCTGTGAAAACATTATTTTGGAATAGCTCTGGGGAATTTCCAAATGTGGATAAGCCATAAATATTTGCAGAATGTTGGCCTTCACCTTGTTCTAAAAACCTATCACAGCCAAAATATTTTTTTTCTGCAATATTTAGTAGCTTTTGGATAACATTCCCAGGACATAATCCTGAAAAAGTGAGCTGTATGGCCTATTAGTTTTTTTCTTATTGCCTACATTGAATTAATAGCTAATTTTTCATTCACAGAGGAAGTTGCTGACCCAATTGATGTAGAAAAATGAGATAACATGAATTTCCAAATTACTGAATTTGTTAGCGAAGACAATTAGATATTACTTTTTCAAGTTTTCTTTGGTTTTCAACTAGGATGTATTAATTCGGTAATATCAGCTACAAAAATAACCTTATCTTCCATTTGCTTTTTTTTTTAAGGTTCTTATACATGAAGATTTACCATGGAAATTAGCTGCACATATAAAGCACTTCTGGCAGCGGATGAAATAACGAAGCTTGGCTTCTTATGCCTTTGTAAATCATGCATCTGAAAAATAATGTGTGATCTCCCATTGCATCTAAGCGATAATAAGATCTCTGCCTCTGACATTTTCATTTACAAAGGATTGATCTCATGTTTTAAGTCTTCCGTCAGATAAACTCCCTCTCCTATACTTACCCTGGCTCACTTCAGTAATTCGTAAAGAACTTCCTGCTTCTGGCAGGCCTGCCAAATACTCAGAAATTGGCTAATGATTTCCAAGCTTTAATGTTGAATTCATGCTCTATTATAATCTTGTTAAGCTTTGATTTCCAAAGACATAAAGGATTTTTTGTGATGTTTAGAGGCCCTGTCCTAAGGACTTGTCCGTGTTAAAACCCAACCCTACCACAAGTACTCGGTATTTGTAAAGAACATATCAGAATTACTCATTCTTGTCACCAGTCATCACTGTTGTATTCCTTCCATGCCATTTACTTACTCAGGTTACAAGTGTGCGTGTGCGTGTGCGTGTGCGTGTGCGTGCGTGCGCGTGCGCGTGTGTGCGTCTGTGTGTATGTGGCGCACCCCCTCCCGCACACCGCCGCCTCCCCCTTCTCGGCCGCTTCCGCCCGTGCGCGCCCCGCCCCGCCCCGGCCCCGCCCCTTTCAGCCAATCACATGAGCGAGCGCGGGGGCTGCCGGGAGCGGGCGCTTCCCGAGGGGCTCGGCTGAGGCGCAACATGGCGGCGCGGGCCGGTTGCTGAGCCGTCAGTGGCCGCGGTGTTGGGGCAGGCGGCCGCAGCGGGAGCCGCGGGTGGACGGACGGGGCGAGGCGGGAGGAAGCCGGCGGGGCCGGGCGGAGAAGAGCGAAGGAAGGTGGCGGGGCTGGCTCGGGCCTCCGGGCGGCGGCGGCGGCGATGGCCCAGTGCGTGCAGTCGGTGCAGGAGTTCATCCAGGACTCGTTCGTGCCCTTGGTGGCCGCGCTGTGCAGCGAGGAGGCGGAGAGGCTCACTCGCAAGAACAGCCTGAGCTTCGCCGAGCTGGTGAAACCCTTCTGCCGCCTCACCTCGGAAGGTCGGTGCCGGGAGCGGAGCGGGGCGCAAGGCTTGTTTACACGGGGCGGGGGAGGCGGCGGCGCCGCTCCCTTCCTCCCGGGGGGACAGGGAACCCGCCCGGCCGCTGCCGGAGCGGAGACGGGAGGCGAGACCCCCTTGCCCCGGGCCGTGGCGGCGGCCGCTCGCTCGGTCGGGTGTTAACCCGGAGCTGTGAGAGGCTTTGTGGAGGCACCCGTTTGCTGGGGTTGCCTCAGGTGGCTGTTAAGTCCGTTTAATTTTGTTCGATCTGTTCTTCTCTGTGGAACCCTGGAAGTCAGGCTTCTGGAGACATCACGGAGCGCGGGGCTGAAGGGAAATGTGTCTGTAAATCTGGCTCTTCCAAGCGAACTTTTTGTAAAACGACTTTGCTGTTGTCTGGCTAATGCTTGTCCCTGATTTTTGCTGTCGATCTGCTTGGTATTCACAGTTGCGGTGAGGCTGTTAGTAAAGTACCCAGTCGTTGAAAGTATGGTCAGTCTTTCAGAAACATTAATTGTAATTTCAGCTGCCAGTCTTTGCTTTCTGTTACCTGTAGCTTTATCATATATACTTTTTTGATGTTTCTGTAAGACCTGTGCAAAGAGAAGGTGGGATTGAGCTGGTTATGTGGTGTAGGTGAAACGATCATGTAAAGTACCAGCAAACTGGAAACTGTACTTACAGTACTGGAAACTTTTACTTACAGTAAAACAACCCTGTTGTTTTATTTATTATTTAAATTAAAAAAAAATAATCCATGTAGTAACTTAAACTAAGGTATGCTTTTCGAGACACTCCTTGCAGAACAGGACTTCATCTGAAGAGCAATGAAGTGACGTTTGTCAGTTTTGTGCCTGGCAGACACAGCACAGACTTCAGTCTCTTCATGTCATGTGTTGTGGAAATGGTGCAAGAAAATGAAACTTGTCCTGTCACTTGAGTTAGATTTTTGCACTGCTACCTAAAAAAAATGGCACTAACTTAAAAGCTAGTATGTGTTATCTGCCTTAATTCTGTGGCAAGTCGTACTAACTTATTAACCATAACTTGTTTATAAATGTTTTTCCCTTTGTTTAGCAAAACTCATGTGAGAATGCAGCAGAGAAAAATAACAAATGCAGAAGCTCACACCCTTGGAATTCTGAAGTTACTTAAATAGTTCTTCAGGCTTTTTGGTGAAAGGCTTTCAAAACACCTCTAGCAAACAAAGCCAGGAGGACTATTAAAAATGAAGCATTCACTCTGAAGAATGCTTAATTTTGTTGTTTAGTTGTAACTCTTTTTGTTCCAGCTATAGTAACAGCTAAGTAACTTGTAAACCTGAATCATCTTCAGTGTTCCCTGTGTAAATGCAGACCTTGATAGTATGTCGATGCTTATAAACCAAACTAGTCTTCACTCTCTCCTAATAAAGGAGTTGGTTATGGCTCACGACTGGACTCCTTCCCTTGATATAATGTAAGACTTTGAGCATATTACTTGAGAGACTGACTCGATTTCTGCAAAAAATTGTGAAGGAAAGCTCCACTGTTTGATTTTCATAACTTTGTAGTAATTTTTGATGTTTCTGTAATTGTTCTTCTGCAAGCTCTGTCACGTAATAATAGACACCCTCATGAACTGCATCTAAATCTCCATGATACAGTTTTAATTTCCTAATTTTGCAGCTGTGGCCATTGTGATGAATCTTTGAGAAGGAGCATCCTTCCTGTTCTGTGTAGGCAGGCTAACTTTGACCATCTGAACCATCCTGTTCAAAAACCTGACCTGAGGTCAGAGAACCAATAAGCTGAAGCTCGGTACAGTGGGGTTTGTTGCTGCACTACTGTCTGTGTATTCTGATTCAACAGGCCGCAAGCCTGACTGCAATTCTTCACTCCAAGTGTGACTTCCTCTTCTAGCTTCATGGAAAAAATGTTACTGCATGCTATATGTAACTTCTTGTGGTGAAAGCCAGCCTGCGTGAGGGTAGGGAAAGCAGTGCCAGGCATTTTCTTCAGGCAGAAGAGTATTTCAGTGTGATAAAACTTCTCAGGAGTTTGTGTAACGGTTAGCAATTTCTCTAGCTCCAGAATTTGTGGAGCTCTATGAAAGGGAAACATGGTTATTGCAGTCTGCACAAACACTGGTTGCATAGTGACACTGTTAATTGTATCCTGTGCACAAGACCTGGAAACATAGGATAAGTCTTAAATTGCTCTACCTTAGCAGGTTTGACCAGACTTAGCAGTAAAATTTTTCCATGCCTCTTTTCATGTCCAATTAAGAGGAAGAGAGACATGATTAATGATCTAATCACGGTACAGCAGAACATGTGTACATGCACATGCCTCCACAGCTGTGTGTTTCACTGCTCATGATTGTTTTGATCTCTTCACTTTTAAGCATGGTTTTTCTGAAGGGGGCATGAAATGTTGTTCTTTCATTAATGCTCCTGCCTTAGTGGCTATCTTAATGAATTTGTAATGTAAAATAGGGTTGATTTTGTATTTCATCTCTTTAGAAATAAGCTGTCCCTTGTAATTGTGACTTTAGAGTCCCGTTACAATACAGATTTTACTCTGAAGTTTAGGGTTTACATACTTTATGAGCCTGCTGAAGGTTGCGTGTTCATCAACAATCTCACTTAGAGCAGCAGCGCAGTTATGAAAGGAATCTTCCGATTTGTGTGCAAACCAGTTTTGATACATAGAAACTAAGCTGAGCTTTCTACTGTGCATGTATCAGTCCTCCTTCAGGTGTTAATAGGAATGTGGAGGCCCAGACTGCTGCTTGATTCTTCAGGTAGTGTTAAACCATATGCTGCTTGTGGTTGCTCAGGCCAAGGAGGCCAGATTATATCTAATTTCAAGTAGAACCCCAGGAACATACATAATGTAGATGTAGCGCCTCTGCACTAATCAGTGTTAAACTACTTGTCAGCTTCTGGCTATTGGCGACTTGATAATGTTGGTGGAGCCAAAAATATCCTTGCAATATTGTAAATCGTAATGGTAGGAAATCCTGAGTAGGGGTTCAAAGTGCTCCTTACTGTATTTTTTAGCTTCTTTCATAAGTAAGTCACTTTCTGTTATTGAAGGAGGAATGGTTTAAAAAAACATAGGAGAACAACTTTATTGTCCTAGTAAGTCCTTACTTTAGAGGAAAACAAAACCAAAGCCCTTCCCCAAATTCCGTTTCCTTTAATAAAGGAAACCAAAAGCGTACTGTGGATTTTTACACCTTCATATTTATTCTCAAAGTGGCAATCTGTCTTAGCTGTTGTGTTTGTCAGTAATAATTGATGCCTAATTTAACAAATGTATATAAAGAAAACTCACCTATACAATAAAATAGCATCCTGTTTTTAAGAATCTTTAAAAATACTATCTGAACTAATACTGTCTTGGTGGGACGGAGAATTATAGTGTACACTTGAACTAGCAAGTGTCACTTTAAGATAGCCTTGGTTACTCTTAAACCAAAGTGTTTTATGTATTAAAAAGTGGGAGCTTCTGATAACTATATCTGGTTCTAAGCCTTAAATATGTGCTGGAAGTAAGGAGGTGTAATGTTAACACTGCGTTTATTTGAGCTTAGTTTGATGTTAAGAATTCCTTTTTCGTGAGTATTTTAGTCAACATCTGAAGATTCTCAACTTCTGATGAGAAAGATCTTGTTCTAGTATATGTTACTACTCCCACTTTTGGCAAAATACTTCCTGAAATGATCTTATGAACACTTGAAGGAAATCTATATCCTAGAAAAATAGTATTAGGGATTAAGGCAAGAGCTTTGTGGGCTTCCAAGTATGTCCTTTATGTCAGTCCTTAGCATTGCATATATGCCAAAAATGTCATCTGTGTCCTGTATGGAAATATGTTTGCTCTTCATTATTATGGCTGTTATATTTTAGGAGAGACACTAAGGATGATCATGTTCTGGTGTTATAGCTGAAAGGCAAGCTGGTTTCTTAGTTGTTTGTCCCTCCCACTTCTGTTACATTTAATCTTTTCACTAATCATGTGGCAGTAGGATTGATAATTTACCTCTATGATAAGATGGGGGGTGGGGTAGTTCCCTCCCTTCAGCTTTCTGAAGAAACACCAAACTGGATCAATTAAGTTTAGTCAGCACAATTGCCCTCTGTGTTGATACAACCTTTTAATGAACCAGTTCAATCTGAAATTTATAGCTGAAAAAAGCCTGTTTTTTTTTGGGGGAGGGGGGCAGGATCAGTTCTCTAAACTATTTCACACTGTTCTTTCATGAGCTTCAGTGCTGACTAAAGGTTGGGATTGATTGTGTGACTGAGGAGGGTAGAACTACGCCAGTCCAGACTTGAACTGTGATGGAAATGTGCTTTAACAGCTAAGATGGACTGTAAACATATGTAGTGTGATCTGGCTTGGGATGTGTAGTTGTTACTTCTGAAAAGGCTTGTGGAAAAGGTGTGGAGTGCTCTCCAGTCTGGAGGGGACCGAAGACTCTGTTTCAGACCTTCATGGTGTGAATTTTGTGGTCAGCTGCAAGATGAGAACAAGAAGAAAGACTCTTCTGTTGTGCTGCCCCTTATATGTTATACAGTGGTTTGTGAAAATAAAATGAAAAAAAGACAAGGGCTATCATGTGGGGCACATGGTAGTGCTGGGTGTCTTTCGTAGGCATACTCAGTGGGTCCTGCCTAAAATTAAATTTTAGTGAAAAGATCACAGGGCTAGACCGTAAGTAGAAAGGTAAGCCAGTACATGTAGGTGTGGACCCCCCCCAACAAACCTTAGTTTTCTTGTGGTTAATCATTTTTTGCTCTCCAGGAGACAGGCTTTTTTGAAAAACAACAAAACCAGCAAAGCAAAACAAAAGCAGGGACATAGGGAGTAAAAGCAATTGCATATCTATCATTAAAGAAAAAAGTAAAATTTGCTTTTGATGGAATTTTTTTTTTTAAACATGTAGAAAATAAAGGCACCTTTCATATAGCTGTCACAGTTGTATGGAATTTCAACTTTAACTTTCGGTTAAATACTGAAAATAATATAGTAACTAAATAAGTTCATTAATCATCTTGCTGGACTTTGCTGCTGCTTTGTCCTTTAGGCTTGGTATTGACTGCTTTTGCATGAATTTGGGACTTTTTCTGTAGTGGTGTTTTCTGTCTGATGGCTTGCTTGGAGAAGTTGGTCTTAATGGGAGGATAATATTTTTTGGATAAGTAGCACAAAGCCAAGACAGCATGAGTTACTGTGTGCTAATAACATAAGGCTGGTACCACCCTTTTAAAGGCTCATTTTAATAATGAATCTGTTTCTTTTTTTTTGAATGTTATTTTCATTGGTAACAGTCTACTTCACTTTTTCTAAATAAGCAGCCTTTCCATGCCAACAACTTACATGCTTGCCAGCTGTTTGTAGTTCTGTCATAAACACTAGCTCCATGGACACTTTAACTGCACTGTTGGGATTTCTATTTTTTTGAGGCAGCATGCAATAATCCACTATTTGTCAGGCAAAACTCTCATGCATAATACTGAAATCAATATTTAATACTCATAAGATTTTTTTCTGTTTTCTTAAACATTTGAAAGTGAATCAGGAATGCTGATGTTACTAACAGGGACTTTATTTTTAATTGATTAATTTTTACTAAAAGTTTGTCACTCAAGGAATGTAACTTCAATAACACAAATCATGTAATGCCTTTTGCAGAACAGGGGTATTCTAAACCCATTCTTTAAAAACAAAACAACAACAAACCAAACTAAGATAATGACACTGTAGTATTAAAAATGAAAGGATATGTTGATTTTGGATGAACTAATACTACGGTACCCTGTCAAGTTTTTTGAATGCTGTTATCTTGCACTGGGGTTTTCTTGGAAACTGGGGACCCCTTGGAATATAAGATGTTATGTGGTTACTATAAGCTTTCTGTGCAAGTTGAGTATGGTCTGCAAGGAAGGGGGTGCAGCAGTGTAGGGCATGCATTTTAAGTACTTTTTTTACTCTGAGTGGTTATCTTTTAAGCTAAGATCCTATGCTAAGTTTTCATCAGTCTGCCTAGATGAGCCTAACGTAGAATGTGAAGTAATTTGTTGTTCTTCCCTTCCCCCCACTCCATTTTTGATACTCAAATATTATGGTCTGTGATCTAAAATCGATTTAGTGAAGAAAGTAATCTTTAAAGAAAAAGAAAAATCTTTTGGAGAAACACTAATTTATGGTAACTTTTTACTCTGTTATGCTCCTCAATAAAGCTTTTTGTTTTCTTTTTTTAGTTCACATGAGAGATCCTAATAATCAGCTTCACATAATTAAAAATTTGAAGATTGCTGTCAACAACATTATTACTCACCCACCTCAGCCTGGTGCCATTCGAAAACTTTTGAATGACGTTGTGTCTGTCAGTCAGCCTGCTGAAGGACTAGTAGCTAATGTGATCACAGCTGGAGATTATGATCTCAACATTAGTGGTATGTAATGATACTGTATTTTTTCTGTGATTTTAAACTGGAACTTACTGTAAGGTTTCTAACCTTAATTTCAAGTTTGTGGCATATACTAAAGTTACTCTGAGTTGATCATTTTTGAGTCATTCTTTTTACTGATCCAGATCTATCAAATAGTTTTGGTTTTATATGCTGTTAAAAGAGTGGCTGAACATAATTAATAATTCTTAAGTTAATGTTTCCTAATGCTGTAATTCTTCTGAACTTGTGATAAATCATCATATTATTTTAACATAGAAAATACTCGTGCTTCGGCTGTGTTAATAGCTCATCAAATTAGAGATGTTTTCTTGTTACAGGACTGATATACTAACTTGTTACACTTGGCTGAATAAATACCAGAATTAATTTACAATATTGGTACTAACGTACTGCTTTACATTGAAGTTAGTCCTCCTGTCGTCTTTTGTTTGTCTCTTTACTTATTGCTTAATGCATAGAGTTCATAAAACTGTCATAAGTTTAAGGATAAAAGTGTTTTGAGGAAAGGTGTGTGATTCCTTGTCTTGTGGTTTTGGTTTCTTTTTGCCATGAAACTCGGTGCTTCATATTTCACTATCAAAATGGCTAGAATATTCTAAAAGTGTTCTTTTTCAGATGTCCAAGGGATAAGGTATTGTGAATAATACTAAATGAGACCTGATCTTGAGAGCTGAGATTAAACTCCTTCCAATTAAGACCCTAATCCATTAAAGCCTTTGAGACATACTTAATTCAAAGCATGTATGCGTTGCCATATTTAAACATTACTTAATGTTTGTATGTAAAGTTCAACATGCAGTGAGGAATTTGGCTGTGCTGTAGTAAAAGACTGACAAACACTCATGACGATTAGTATCTGATGTTGTCATAGTACGTTGATTTTTTTTTTTGTCAATAATGAAAAATTGCATAATTCTGCATCTTTGATAGCTAATTTATGAGCCACATCCTCAACTCGATGTGATGTATTGCTAGTAAAGGTAAAGACTTGAGCCGGGAAATTCTATTTTTTGAGAGCTACTGGAAACTTGCACCCTTTTTCAGTTTCTGTGCCCCTGTTTATCTGTGAATTGCTATTCCTTTTGTGAAATCTTTTCGGAGGGAAAGTCTTTCAATTCTAGAGATTGGAAGACCCTAAGAAAGCAGAATAGTTTCAGTGAACAGACTTTTCTGTAACACTTCTAATTACCTCAATTTAGAAGTGAGGAGTTGGAAGAGGGGGAGAAAAATAGTGACTATGTCAAGCCATGCTTTGTAGGTGTGGAAGCAAGTAACTTTTTGCTGTACATATTTGCTGCTGAAGCTTCAGATGTACAAATTATCATACTTGACTGTCTCCTGTCTCTCAGTCATTAGGTTCTTATTTCCATTCAGACTGGCTATATGGTCATCTGAGAGAAGGAGAGATGTATAATCTGTTTAAAGTCATACAGAAGGACAAAATCATGTTACAACTTTTTAGTTTTGTGGTACCCCTTTTTAGGGCTTTAGCACAAAGCCCTGACACAGTGTTCTTGATGAAACTTGGATCCCATTACACTGTAAGAAGATGTGGGAAAGTCCCTAGCTTGTCAGGTAGAGTTCTTTTTCTACTTAGAAAACTACAAGTATTTACTAAGAAATATCTTTTTTTTTTTTTTCAACTTTGTTAGAGCATTTTATTGAAAACCCATAGAAGCAATCATTCCTGTCAACAAAACATAATCTTTTGGCATGGAAATGTGAAATAATCTAATATGTTCTTTAATTTGCTCTTTTACTTTTGGTGAATTAGTTTTCTAGGATAGCAATGTTAAAACATATTTCCTTAATCTTTAATGATGATGAAGTGCAGTATATTTTGAAGGAAGACACAAACATTAGGAAGCTTGTGTTTGAGTGTTTCTGGCACTGGGATCATGATCCTGCTCTTTTTTTTAGAAGAGTTTTGGGACTGCTGTGGTGAATTGGTTTAATTGTTTGTAATCCTTCTTTGTTACACTTGTTGTTTAATAGTCTTATAGTTCCATAATTGTCTTGTACTGAGAGACCTGGTTGAGTGCGGAAAGGGTGCTTACATTCAGCTGTGCCTGCTTCTCCCATGTGCTGGTACATGTGGAAAGTGAGGAATAGTGATCCCACTAAAGACTTATTTGGGAAAATTAAAAAAAAAAAAGTTAAGTTTTCAGCTGGATCACTTCCCTGGTTATGCTTGCTAATTCTGGCATGGAGCAATGCAGGAATATGATGGAGAGAAGGGAGAATGTTGGGGCAACTGCTTTCAGCAGCTAACATCTTCAGTTACTTGTAGTACTACAACCTGAGAAATCTCAGAATTTAGTGTGTTATATTTATAGTATCTTGCAACTAGAAAAATTGAAATAATATCTAAATACAACTTCATTCTTTACTACTTTATAGATTTCCATTTTTATTCAAGCCCAGAATTTGGGCTGAACCAGAAATTAATATTGAATTCTATTAAAGCATGCAGTCAAATGTTGAGGAGCCTGAAATGTTCATGATTAAGGTTAGCTGGAATCAAATGTCTTCAGTCCCTGATGGGCCTACATGGTATAGATTTTCTACTTTGTGCTACCAGAGCGTAAAAGCCAATAGTGTGTTTGCACCTGACCCTTTTTTAGTATAATAATATCATGTTTTTTCTATCAGATCGCTCAGTTAAAGCTAGTGTTCCTTGGTACAGTAATTGGAAAGAAACACTGATGGAACTGAACACATCCACGTTTTATTCAGGTATTTTTTTGTGGTTGGTGCCAACTTGCCAAATTGCCCTATATTCCTTTTCCATGTGCCCCATCCACCTTTCCTTACCATCTGCTACAACTGTTTAGCACTTTTCTTGGTGTAGATGTGTGTTCCTCATTTTTTTTTCCCTAAATGAAAAATTACTGGTGATGGTTGTTTAATTTTTCTTTTAGTCACATTTCTATTCCTGTTAATCTAAATCACTTGGTCTTTCCATAGAGTCATCTAAGTGCAGAGTGGTGGTGGGAAATGCCCTGATGCTGTAAAAGCACTGTCTTGTTTGATCCTATGGAACTGTATACTGTCACTGTTTTGTATTTTAAATGTAAATACTTTCTGCTTCTCTATAGAACTGGCTTCTTGGGGGATAGTAGTGCTTTTCAAATTGGAACTAAAGTTCTGAGAGTACTTAGAGCACATGTACCTCTGTTATACTGAAGTTCTTTCTGGAGTATGACTCAAAAAAAAAAAACCCAACAACCCCAAAACAACCCAAACCCAAATAAACAACATTAAAAAGCTTTGTAATAAATTTTCATCTACTTTATAAGACTTTTTGCTACCAAAATGCATTGGTTATTGACCTTTCAACTTACAGTGAGGCTCTCTGTTGTGGTCAGATTTTGATGTTTTTCAGTTTTAGACACTAATAAAGTTCATGCCTTTCAATGGTGTCTGTTCAGATGCTGCTAAATGCCTTCCTTTCTGAATGTGCTGGAGTATTGGTATCTGTGAAACTCATCTTGGTCAGTCAGGTAGCTAAAAAGTGCAAAACCTCATGAAGTAGACTTCTTATTCTTATGTATGAATATTACTTACCAGTTTTTTTCTTAACAATTTCTGAACATGTTAACAAGTTTGCCTAAACTTCAGTTCTGCTTGTTTAGTATACTATAAACATATTACTGGAAAAAAGCAAAACATGCAGGTCTGCCTACCTAAGTGACAATGTTGCTGTGCACTGCTATAGTGTGTTATGAATTGGTACATCTGTGAAATTTTTTCAAGTATTGTTTTTGTTTTGACCATGGTGCATGTTTATTATTTTAAGTATCTACTATAAATGACTACAGTCCTGTAAATGCCCTTGAATGAATCCTGTTAAGGTATGTTGTTGTTGTGTAGAGGGAATCCAGTTGCCTTTGTAGCCACTTCCAAGGTTCTTAATAGACTGAATGAGAAAGGGAAGGGGGGGGAAAAAACAACCCAAAACAAAATCCACCCCACAAAACAAAGTAGTACTTCCCTGTTTGTAGCTGTGTCAGATTTTTAAAAAAAAAACTTCTTTTGCTGTGATTCAGGTGTAAAGCAGAGCTTGAAACTAAAATGCTATTGAAATTTCTTTCTTAAATAGTTTAACACTTTGGTTTGAACCCAATTTGCTACAAGGCTTTGTTATACTTGTGAAAAATATGCATATTGTTTTTAATAGCAAGCTCTGTTTTCCTGGATTTAAATAGGTGGCATATTTACATGTGGGACTTAGTAAAGCCAAGAGGTTTTTATGCCCTAGATGAGTGCTCAGAGAGCAGTTGCTAGAAAGACTATGATCAAAAGCTAGAAGTTTGCCTCCTGTGGATCTCTATGTGATATGAGCTGACTGCTACACTGAGTTCAGTTATGAAGTATGACTACATCTGACTTCTGTGTGGATGAAGCTGATGTGAGATGGCCTGACAATGTAGGATTAAACAAAATGCATTAACTTCATGCACTGGAAGGTAATCCCAAAACAAAAATGAAACCCAATTTCATGAAGTCAGCTAAGAAATCAAGGTGGTGAGGTTTTCTGGGGGGCTGGATGCAGGGGGAGGTTTACAAAGCATTAGAAACTCGAGTTAAATCAAGGAATGCGTTTTCTTGGGGCCATGTAAAGAAAATACTTTCAGGATTTCTTATTAATGCATTTTTTTTTCTGTACTAGTTACTGTTTTCTAGTTGCAGATGAGTTTATGCTGGATTTGAGCTAACTCAAGTCAGGTTATTGGAAGTGGATGCTCTAGGGTCTTTTTTTTCTGCTCAAGGGAAGGAGTTGCAGAATTGAGGTGGTTTAAAACACGACCGAATGAAAAAATAATACTTCATTGCTAGAGTGATAGTTGGAGTGGAAAGAAACACAGTATTTTTAGGTTCACATGTTCTTTGGATGTCCCAGACATACTTGGTTTCCTGTGGTTTGTTACTCTTACAAAAAAAGGAAATCCCTACTGTAAAAGGGCATCCGAACATGGGAGGTTAACATTATAAGGCATTAACTGAACAATTTGGATCTGAGCTTTTAGTTTTTTGGATCTCTGCTTTGCCAGCTGACAGCTGAACTGTTTATTTTAGCAGGGGAGAGGAAGGAGGACTACTGTCAAGCCGAGTCACAACACTTGCAAAAAGCTTTGGGCAAACTGGCAGGGTAGGGTTTTGGTAATCCTTAGTTCCTCTACATCCTCAAAAATTAGTTTTGCTTCCTGGTCAATTCTTACATCCCTTGCTGAGGCAAATTCAATGACTATTAGAAGAATTTTGATTTGTTTTTTCTTTCCCAAGTGTGTGCATGTGTGTTTAAAGTGGTGGTAAGGAGTAGTTACTCCTAACAAGGACTGAATACATGTTAGCCTACAGTCTTGAAGTTGGTGCTTAAGCTACTCTTCAGTTTCACAGGACTTCATTCAAAATGTTAGTTTCTCCTGCTTGTGTGTATTTTAGGTGCGTTCTCCTTAGACTGTTTCCCCCTTCTTTCCATGCAAACCATGTCAGAGTTTGCAAGCTCCACTTTTAGGTGTAGTCTTTCATATTTCCTTTTCGTAAATGAGTAAACAGAAGTTTTGCTGAATATCCTAATTTGTCCTATCTTATTGTGTATTCCAGCTACTACTCCTTGGTTTGAGTCTTACAGAGAGTGCTTTCTTCAGTCCATGCCTGCATCAGATCATGAATTCTTAAACCACTATGTTGCATGTATCCTTTGAGTGTTACAGACTTCTCTAGTGAAGTCTGTTACAGCTGGCTGCATAAACGTAACGTAGGAGACTTTGAAATTTTGCAGTAACTGTTTTTGCCATTATGATTTGAAATATAACTTTCTTCAGTATGTCTGACTATACAGACTAATTTCTTAACGGGATCGGGGTTTTCTTTGTGGGTCTCTTCTTAAACCACACTTTTTTATGTGTTGAACTAACACATAAAAAACTCTTTAATACCTGTAAACTAAACTTCCTTATCCTAAAATGCTTTCTGCTGTACCTCTTTAGGTATCTATTGACTGTTCCTTATGTACAGCAGATGCTTCTGTGTTTGGGATGCACCTGCTGCTTTTCATAGGTTTTTCTAGCAGATGGAAGGGGGAGGTTGGGGAGGGTGTTTTGGAAAATTTGTGAACTTTGAGCTATTTTGGACAAAAAGAAGTCTGGAAAGGTGCCTAAATGCTTTCACTTTGTTTTTTTAAATCAAAACTTAGGCCTGACTAGTTTGTCTACAGGGAAAATAAAAATATGAACTGTTTCATGATGTAGCTGGTGTTTAGCTTTACAATAATTAAAATGCTGCAGGTTTCTTTTCCTAACTCTTTATTATTTCAATATGGTGGAACAGGTATGTTAGCCAAATTTGTGCAGAATTAACTTGGCAAAATATTGATTCTGGCCTTCGACTTCTAAATTTTGTAACATTTGAAGTACAGCTTGCTTTCTGGCTTCTCTGAATTAATGTCTTTGATTTGGTGAATAGATGCAGCAGAGCAGGATGTTCCTTATTAATGATTGTGTAGTTGCATTGAGGTAAAAATCTGAACGCTTCTGCTGTACTCAGAAGATGTTGCTGTGTTTATGAACGCTGGCTGTTACTGATGCTCAAGTGGTATCTTAAAGTCCCAACTCTTCTTGGAAGTTGAAAACGAAAGTACACTGGGGGTAAATTTCAGTTGTATGTTTCGTATGTGAACAGTTGATCTGTATGTAAAAACTTAAATGAACTATTAGCTAATACGTATCAGCTTAAACTTGGATTCAGTGTCAGAATTGGCACAAAATCCTGTTTCATCTCATGTTACAGATGTTAGTTAACTGACCATTCAAGTAGTGTTTTTTTGAGACTAAGGCTAAACTCTAATTGCACATACTTTTGTGCTAGTTTGTTTTACAGGCTTAAACATTGTACTCATCTATCTTATTTTATATACTTCCTATTTTCTTATATGATTAGTGGCTCTTCCTGAGTTTTTTGGTAAATGTCCTTAACGTGAATTTAGGTATGCTTGTAGTTTCTTCTAGTGAACCAGAGCCTGTGGAGCAATTTCTGAAGCTGTCTCAAGAACAACATCGAATTCAGCATAGTAATGAATACTTATATCCCAAGTGGTTTATACCAAACACGCTCAAGTACTACGTGTTACTGCATGATGTAAGCACAGGAGAGGAACAAAGGTGGGTCTTCTGCCTTCAGTGAACTTAAAGACGAACTCTTTGACTGAAATATTTGCATTTATAAATTCTGTTGAGATTAGACATGACAGGATCCATTAACTAGTATGCTGACTATTATCAGGGCAAATTTCCTTAAGTATTTTTAGATCTACTACTTGTGTTAATTTAAAACAAAAAGCATCAGTCCTAGCTTCTTGAGGTAGATGCTTTCTTTGCTAGCTTGCTGAACTAATTTTCAAAGATTCTCAGCTTCACTCTTGCATAAGGACTGCTTTAAAAATAGGAGAATTTTCCTTTTAATCCCTATGGATAATAGTCTAAAATAGCTTGTTGTAGCACACACTTAGAATAGAATTGATTTGATATCAAGACAGGGTAAACGTTGTTTTATTTTTTTTCAGAGCTGATTCCATTTATGAAGAGATGAAGCAGAGGTATGGAACTCAGGGTTGTTATTTGCTGAAAATAAATTCTCGGGTGTCTAACAGAGGAGCAGACGAACAGATACCAGATCCTTGGAGTCAGTACCTTCAGAAAAACACTATCCAGAACCAGGTATTATAGTATTCTAAAAACAATTTCTAAGATGCATATGAAAGCCAATTCTAGTTGTGTTAAATTTTTCCTTAGTATTATGTATGTGTTTCTGTAGAACGAGCTAATAGGCAGTCAAGATACTTCTAACATAGCTACAACTTTTTGTGAGGGCATGAGATGAGTGCTCTCTCAAACAACTGTCCTCTATGCTGCTTAAATTGACAGTAAGGAGCACTGACATACTAGACTGTCAGAAATAGACTGACAGGAGCACTGAAATAAGACTTGTGCTTTATGCACTGACAAAAGCAAGTAACCTCAGAAGTGTCCTATTCATAGTAACTTCCTACCTTCATTTTGATGAATTTTCTTCACTTTTAAAATTTGTTTTTCCCCCAGGTCTTCTGTACTTCACTTAACAGTGTGGGTGTGTTGTTTTGTGGGGGTATGTGTGTTTTTTCTGGTAACTTCTTGCAGTCCAGTCTGGTCTGTCATGTGCGAAGATGGCAAGTGATGATAGTGTGTGTCTTGAGTGTAATTGCCATAAACGTTGGTATTTTTAGCTTCAGGACCAAAAATATTCCTCCTTGAGTTTGCTTTTGACTGACCTGCAGTTTTAACTGCACCTGATTAAAAGGTTTGTTTGTGAAATCATAGTTCTTTACCGAATCTAGCTGGCACTAGAAAGTCAAAACATCTCATTCTGTAAACTGAGAGGACCAGTAAACAATGTTCTACCATAAACTAATTAGATCTCTTTCTTTTTTCTGTCTCATGTCAACTGTCCAACATAAATGACTCTTTTCTTGTATGAGCTTGTTCAGGAATTGCTTCAGGGAGCATATTTTCACTGTGGTAGGCATTGCTGTGTAAGAGTTGGAGGCGCTTGCTTTAGTTTACAGCTCTTTGAGCAAGCCAGAAGATACTTGCTTCATTTGTTGGCGAATATAACTTTCATCTTTACAATAGGACAGGTTCTTAAAGCCTCACAAACTACTTAAGGAATTAATATATACAAACAGATGTGCTTTCTTAATAATTCAGTTAACTGTTATTAAAGTTATCAACTACTGTTGACTGACTCTTTTGTGTGTTCTTGTATTCTTAACATTCTGACTTTTTTCCTTCTTTCTTGAAGGATTGCTATGAAGATTGTCCTTATACTGTCATTTCAAACAAGAGTACTGATCACTTGATATCAGATGGCTTAGACAGTGAAATTAAAGGTATTTTTATAACTTCTATCAAAACATTGATGTGATAGCATTTGTACAGCTGTCTCATGTCTTGGACAATAATCAATTGAGTAATTTGTTAGAGAACTCAAAGTAATTTTCTAAATGCTCAAACTTAATGTAACTTGGTGTCCACAAAGAAAAATGCTGTGGTGCTGATGTACTGGACTGGTGGTAATTGGTAGATGGCTATTGATGTATTGGGCTCATCTTCTGTAAGATTAAGTGTATTGTCTGCAAACTCTCACAATTAATAAAAAATAACATAGGATTACATGTTTAATTTTCATCATAATAAAAGTTCTGGTTAGTGTGATCTGATGTAGCTTTGGAAGCTGAGGAGGTTTTTTTTGTTTTTTTTTTAGTTTTAAATCTGGAAATGACAGAGTAGTGACTTACTTTCTAAGCTGGCTGGAAGAACTTTCCTCGCAATTGAACTTGTGGATGGCAGAGGATAGTAAATGAAATCAAGTGCATGTTAATGCCTGGTCTTTTTTGAATTTTAAGGCAGCTGTGTAGGATTCAGATGAGAAACATCATCCAATAGGGAAGAAGTGGACATACCTCATGCCATCTGGCCTGACTTAGCCCAGATCCTTCAGACCTGACCTGAAAGGCACGGGGAGACCTAGCATATGTAGGAGAGCCTGCAGTTGCCTACAAAAGGAGCTTTCTAGGGCCTTACAGCCCAGATGTAGTCTGCAAGCTGCTGTTTGAATTTTACATATCCTGCTTTACATTTCGTGAGTAAAATCCATTAAGGATTTGCTTTCACAGCTCAGCTTCGCTCAGTGCTAGATAAAACAAGCTGATTTTCTTACATAGAAAGGAATTAATAAATAGGAGAGCTATTTAAGTCTTAAGGCGAAACGTGGTCTCGATCTAGTTTGGATAGCTAGATGCAGTAGTGGTCAGCAGTGCTTTTCACTGAACTAAGAGGAGTTTAAAGGAGATTGGTTTAGATCGTGATTGCTTGGAAGGGCACAGAAAATGAATTTGTTGTATTCTAACCTTAAAACAGAAGCAGAAAAGAGTGAATGGATCTAATGGAGCCATTGTAGTAATTGCCGCATTTCCAACTTGAATGAATATTTGACTTTGAATATATTTGAATATATTGACTTCATGAATATTTGACTTTGGATTTAATGTTTTCATAGTTTTTCTTCAATGTTGTTGATACTTTGAGATTCTTTGCACTGTAGTTGAGAACCAAAACTGTACTTATTTAGCTGTGTTGTAGTTCCTAGGATTTCCTGACCTTTCTGAAGAATTTCAGGAGTGATATAATACTCGGGTAGTGCTCTGCTGCTGTCAGCTCAGCGTTGATCTGTAATGCAGAATAATTGGTGAATAGCTTTGCTTAACAGAGTTCTGAGAAAGCAAACCTTTAAAGTAGGGTAATAAACATTTTGGTTATAAAACATCACTTTTAAGTAACTTACTAGGGTTTTTGTTTCAATCTTTCAATAGATGGCCTGTCAAATAACTTTAAGACTCACCCCCTTCAACTGGATCATCCCAGTGGCAGTTTGGATAGTACAGACTACATGAAGGCTACTGCATCATTGCAAGACTCAAAGAAATCAAATTCTGGAACGCCTCATGGTGCTTGCTTAACACTCACAGATCACGATCGAATTAGACAGTTCATACAGGAATTCACATTTAGGGGACTTTTGCCACATATAGAGAAGACAATTCGGCAACTTAATGATCAGGTCAGTTCACTTTTAAAAATACCTTGTGCCATAATAAGAAAAAACAGTTGAGGTATAAATCCAGTTATCCAAAAATCTATTTTGAAATTACTACTTTTTGCATCTAATAATTCAGTGATTTTATTGAAAACTGTAAGTGAATCCAAGAATTAGCTGAAATCATCATTTTTGCTCAATTTGTCTTTAAAAAAAAAAAAAACAACCAAAAAGCCTTGTATCAACAGAGCTTCAGTGCAAGGTGGATTCTTGATGAAAGCCTGTCTGAAATGTTATCAGGGATATCTGTCCTCGCTCCTAAAATCTTATTATTTTTTGCTTCTGGACAAATCTGGCATGTACTTTTTGTGTTTCAACATTAGAATGCACAACAAAAGTTTAGAAATGTATTTTCGTCAATAATCGTCAGCAAAAGAAGCTGCATACTTTCACTGCTATTTCTTGACAGAGGATGCACCGACACCCTAAAACATGCAATTCTCTTTTGATCTCGGCAGTCTTTGCAACTGCATATTCTTCACTCAAACTAGGATTTTTTGGAAGTGTGATAGTTAATATCATGCCCATGTTAAGTCAAGGACATGTGTTAAAGTTATTTCGATTACAGTAAGGTCATTTCTTTTATAAGTGTTTCACTTTTGTATGGTCTTGAACAGCTGCAGAGATTGACATAGATTAGTACAACCAGATTACAGTATTTAGTGTTATACTTGGACTCAAATATTAGTCTGTTGTCTGAACTCTGTATTTTTATTGAATTGTCCATTCAGGTTATAGTTTTAAGTATGAGGGGGTTTGATACTACGTATCATGTGCTGTAAGGAACACTCCCTGAACTGACTTTTGGAAGAGTTTCTATCTGCTGACCACGTTTATGCTTGGGAAGTTTTGTGAAGAAACATTAAAAAAAAACAAAAACCAACAGTGCATTCATAAAGTGTAGAAAACAGCCTTACCATTAGGAATGTAGTAATACGTTCCTAGTTATGGTAAGAAAAGCATGATGTTACATTTCTTTAAAGTTGTCTTTAAAAAGAGATGTAGTTTGCCTTAGGTCTTGGGAATGGTAATTCCATGTGGAAGCTGCCTTGTTAGTGGAAATTATCTAAAAGAATAAAGTTGTATAATGTCGCTTGCAGGCATGACTAGTACCCTTGACACTTGAAATTGATGTTTGCAATGTGGTGATGCTTTAGGCAGGTGGTGAAAGGGAGAATGTTCTCTCTTGAAGTATGTACTTAACCTAAATTTTAGGTTGGTCTGATACCAGAAATTAGGTATTATGTTAGATTTCAAACAGTTGTGTCAAATGTTTCAGTTCTCAGTATTGAGACATCTGCAGTTTACAGCAACAATAGCGAAGCTCAGCTGTCTGACAAAAATAAATATCTGAATTGCAACTTCTGTCTCAGTGTCAGTGATTCATTCTAAAGGAGTGTGCTCTTGGTTGTTTTATTGTTTTTGTTTTATGGGAATAAAACCCAGAATTTGGGAAGCCTTAATGAAGCTTTGGTTTTTATATTATATGTTTAACTTATATTAGTATGTCTCTTGCAATGTAGGACTCTAATTTAGTGTCTTTTTGCAGTTGATATCCAGGAAAGGCTTGAGTCGATCACTGTTTTCTGCGACTAAAAAATGGTTTAGCGGCAGCAAGGTTCCAGAGAAAAGCATAAATGAACTGAAGAATACTTCTGGTTTGCTGTGAGTAATTTCAGTTGTTACCTTTAGATCTAAACTGAAAATAAACCTCTTTTTTCGGGGAGGGAAAGCCTATGTTTATTTGATGGTGTTCTGCAAAGTGAACTGAATCAGCAATATTGTAAGACTTTAATTGGAGAAATTGTGACAAGTACTGTGCCTAAAACTGTGCCATAAAGGAGTAGCAGAACTTGAAGAAAAAAGGGGTAAAAGAAACTGTTGACAGAGCCATCTTCCTGCTATATTTAGAGTGAAGCTTTCTAAGTTAAAATAACATATGTTTTTAAGAGCAATAGTAATAAAGTTATGACTGCTGTAAGGGATTTTTTTTTTTTTTTAGATTAGTACAAGCTTTTTGTTTTCTTATTTAAGCCAAACACCATGTATAGGTACTTTTGTTCATGTAACTATGTAGTTTACTGCAGTTGATTGATTAAGTATATTGCTTTTGCAAGTGTGTTTGAGACTAAATTATGGGAAATTTCATACTTTTTGCACCTGTATGTTACCCTAACACCAGTTTTTAAATTTTACTAGAATACTCATTCTGTATGCTTTGTAATTTCCCTCTGTGAACGAAGATGTATAATCATGAACAACATTCTCTTCAACTGTCTTACCTTAACCACAGAAGTCTAAATAGTTCTTGGATATTACCAAACCAAAGTTAATGTCCCTGACACTTAAGTACAGCTTTAAATTTGTATGTTGTGTGTCTTTGGATTCATAATCAAAATGTTGTTAATTTCAGCTTTCTGTATTGAGCTTGTAAGCATGGTTTGTTTCCTACAAAGTTTGACTAACAAGTGTCTGTGAAAATGTATTTGATCTTCACTGAAGTGATTCATGTGTATTTGGCTAATCAAAAGATAGACTGCTTGTGGAGGATAGGAACTCACCTGGTGTTTTGGCATAAGGCATAGGTTTTTTGTGGATTTTTTCTTTCAAAAGAAATAGGGAGAANGAAAGTTTTTTTTTTTTTTTTTTTTTTTCCCCCCATACAGCTCTGTTTAGCTGTAACAGTTAATCTTACCAAGCAGTTTCAGTGATAGCTGCATACTTTTTTCAGTATTTCTTGGCAAGGAGGAATGCTTGTTTTGCACGTTAGTGGAATAGTGAATCTCTTTAATCAGAAAGTAGGGTGTGAAACCAAGTTATGTGTGGCAGAAAGGAAGCAGCTTCACTTTTCTATAGCTTTTTTTTGGGTAAGGCTGAAGCAGTGCAGTTTTTATTTCTACTCTGTGAATAGAAATTAAGATGAGAGTGGAAGCCTTTATAGAGCATGTCTTGCTCTATTTATTAAAATTATGACTTTGAATTTAAATATTTGTATTTATAGGTATCCACCAGAAGCACCAGAGCTTCAAATCCGGAAAATGGCAGACTTGTGCTTTTTGGTGCAACACTATGAACTTGCCTATAGCTGTTACCATACAGCAAAGAAAGACTTCTTAAATGATCAGGCAATGCTTTATGCAGCTGGAGCACTGGTTGGTACTTCACATAATATAAACATTCTGTGAACTTTTCCTAATAATATCTAATACTTGTCTGAAGGTAACAAAATGCAATCTCTTCCCTCCACCTCCAAATTAACAAGGGTCTTGCCACATTTGCTGCATATCTTTTGCAAATCCTAAAGTGTTCTCAGATCTACTGACTGCTGTTTTATGAAGGGAATAAAGATGTGAATAAAAATTGGAAGACTAAATTCTTAAAATGTGAAATACGGAAAGGAGAATACCTAGAATGCAACCTCCAGCAAAATGGATCTTTAAACTTGTAGTCTAACTCAAACAGGTGTGAAATAATTTTATAGTATCTCTTTTAGACTTTGGCAAAATACTTATTTGCCAGGAAGTCAAGACTACGTCACTATAAATATGGCATCGTACCTTTTTTTGGTTAAGACTTGTGTGATATAGTTTAAGTATGTCACTGCTGAACTTCACTGTAAACACATACTCATTCATTAATTTCTCTTGAGTATGAAGATATATGTGACCAAAATTATTTTCAATAAGATAAACAGGATCACTGGGTGGAAAAGAAGCAGCTTGTTTTAACAATTGTTAGAAGCTATGTTTTGTAGGCTTTAGTCTCGTTAACTTGATTAAATTTGAAACTTTACTTTGTAGTGCTATGGAAACATTCTTGTATACACTGTCCCATCTTGATATAAAACCTTTACATAAACGTGTATTTTTGCAGAACAGACAGTTGCTCTGCATTTGGATAATCTGAAAAGTTACCTTAATTTCTTAATGAATGGTTTGTAGAGGTCTTGATTATGAATTTTTGCAACCTATGTGTCTTAGTCTTTACTTGCTCCAGAAAAACTTTGCTATCCTATCTTCGCTCCATAAGGAAAGAAGTAAAATTTCAGAGTGCATGTTTACTAGAGTTTCCTTGGAAGCTAAGAATGTAACTTCATTTAAGCGAAACTCAGAAAGCAGTCCTCATCTTAAAATAGATGGTAGTGCTACTTTATCAGAAAGATTGTTCCTGCAATAGGAATTTATCTCTCGGACTTGTAAAGCAGTACTGAATCAATGCTTCTGCGTAGCATTAGGGGTACCATCAACTGAAAACACTTCTGTGAGTGTATAACTCTCTTGCTGCTGTCTGGTTAATTACAAGCAGAGCCATAAATAGGCTGTTGTATTTAACCTTTTATCAGTTATAGTGTGTTGGATACGCTTTTATATGCCAGTAACTGATTAGATGAAAATCTTGAACTAGTAGCTGAAACATTTTCCTTAGCATTTTAAGGTTTAGAATTTGTTGGAAAAAAAAAAAAATAGTGACAGTACTGAATTTCACTTGTAGGAAATGGCAGCAGTATCGGCTTTCCTTCAGCCTGGAGCTCCTAGACCATATCCTGCTCATTATATGGAAACAGCGATTCAGACCTATCGAGATATTTGCAAGTATGTTGTTTACTTTTGTACTGATCCAATGAAAGTTGAAAGACCCAGTGGCTTAACTTTCTTCCCCTGCACAGTGATAGTGCCAGATGACTAGCTCGCAGAATGATGGTAACCTTTTAAAGAGTAAGGTGTGTTAGTTTATCTAGGATAACGCTGGAATGGGATCTCTACTGTTCTTAAGAGTGCTTATTAAACTTGTGTATTGGAGTTACCTGGAAGATTTTGGTAGTGGGTTAGTTTCAGGGGTGGCTTCTGTGAGAAGACAGCAGGAGTTGCCCCCATGTTGGACAGAGCCAGTTTTCACCCAGTTCCAAAATGGACCTGCTGCTGCCCAAAGCTGAGCCTGTCAGCAGTGCTGGTGCTGCCTTTGTGATAACATACTTGAAGGGTAAAAATCGCTGTGCAGCAGCTGTGAGAGAAGAGCGAGAAAATAAGAGAAGCAGCCTTGCAGACACACCAAGGTCAATGAGGAAGGAGGGGGAAGAGGTGCTTCCCTGCAGCCTGTGGAGAAGACCATGGTGAAGCAGGTTGTCCCTGTGCAGTTCTTGGAGGACCACAGTGGAACAGGGATCCTCGTGGAGGACCCAATGCCAGAGAGGGTGGATATGCCCTGAAGGAAGCTGCAACCTGTGGAGAGCCTACACCAGAGCAGTTTTCTGGTAGGAGCTGTGACCCATGGGGAACCCACAGTCTGTTCCTGAAGGACTGTACCCTGTACCCTCCATGTTGGAGCAATTCTTGAAGAACTGAATCTGTGGGAGGGACCCCACACTGGAGCAGGGGAAGAATGTGAGGAGGAAGGAGCAGCTGAGATGAATGTTACAAACTGACTGTAACTCTTTTTTGTGTCCCCCGTGCCCCACTTGGGGGGAGGAGGAGGTAGAAGAACTGGGAGTGAAGCTGAGCCTGGGAAGAAGGAGGAGTTGGGGGAGGGTGTTGTAGTTTTGTTTTTATGTATCTATCCTATTCTGTTATTAATTGGCAATAAATTAACTTGGTCTTCCCCAAACCGAGTCTGTTTTGCCTGTGATTGTTACTGGTGAGTGATCTCCCTGTCCTTATCTCAGCACATGAGCTTTTCAATCTAATTTTTTCCCCCTCTCTTGCTGAGGAGGGGGTGTGATAGAGCAGCTTGGTCAACCCAGCACAACTTGGTTCTGGCTGTTGGACTTCTTGTTTATCAGATCTCATAGTTGGGTGGGTCATTTTAGTTGGCATTTTTATAAATGCAATATTGTCCTTAAAAATGTTCTTCTTTTTTTTTTTAAAGCTGCTGTTCTAGTAGGATAAGACACTCAATGTGTCCATCTGTATGTGGTTGTTTTGCAGGGGATGAACTTTCATATATTTTACTTTAAGAAGGATAAACAACAGAACATCAGTCTGATGCGATGTGGAGAAAATTTGTCAGATTTGAGGTGAAAACTTTTTCTGTGGTTTAGTTTCTGATAAATATTTATTAATACATTTATGTTTTTGCTTTAGGAACATGGTTCTGGCTGAACGCTGTGTGCTGCTTAGTGCTGAAATCTTAAAAAGTCAAAGCAAATATTCAGAGGCAGCTGCTCTTCTGATTCGTTTAACCAGTGAGGTAAAACACTTAGTAGCTTTTTCCACTCCTGCCCTCCCCCATTTGTTTACTTATCCAAGCACTTCTAGGTTACATTCTAATTCTTGTGGTGGGATATTTGCTAGCCAAAGGTAGCAAATGAGCTGGTATAAAGCATAAAGTGAAGGAAACTGCTTACACTTCAAGTGAAGAAACTAGTACTGTTATTCTTTTTCTTTCTAGTCAAGTGACTTGCTTGACTTCTTTAAACGTGCAAATGTGCATATGTTATCTTTGGATTTATAACTACTTTTCTTTGACATCTGCTTAGCTCTTGTATAGCATGCTTTCAGTTTAAGTACTCATGGGTTAAAAGTATCGTCATGCTTGACAGAGCCATAATGGGTACTATCCCACATATAATCAGAAGTTCTGTATAGTTTTGAATAACTAATGTGTTACTGTAGCTCAGTTGTTATGAATCATTAAAATCTTACTGTGTAAGTGAAAGCTAGTCTGTACACTTCTGTAACACTAATTGGTGGAAATTAAGCATGGAATTAGCTTTTAACAGCCCAGCAAGAGTCTTGCTTGAAAAGGAGCGGAACAAATATAATACCAGTAGAAGTATAGCATCCTCTATGTAACTTGAGAGGAAGGTGTGTCTGGCAGTTAGTTCTGGCTTTGTGGCCAGCTGTACCAAATATGCTTCTGAGACTTTTCCTGGGACAGATTAAGCATCAAATATATTTGCTTAGTTCTCTAAGTTTCTCTCTCAAGTGACTTTGTAGCATCATTCTTGCCCCTTCAATTTAAGCTTGCTACCAAAATTTATGTGAGCAATATAAGGCATTTAAGCAAGGAATTTAATACTGTTGGCTCTGCAGAGTCACTTTATGACTTAAAATCATATGGTCGTGCCTTTTGGCAGTTGCAAGGAAAATCTTCATGGGATACTATGTAGGTATGTCAGAGTATATTTGTAGTCTAGATGTGTACTTGGCCATCACTGAGAGCATGGAGTTCAAATGCAGTAAAATCAAGTAGATTCTGTTCTGATTGGTTGAAGTAATACAGCTGTACATTGGCATAAGAAGAGAAGGGGATAATAAGAAATCATACATTATTAAGAAATCATCCTGCTTCTTGTGATACAAATTCACTAAGTTCCCCCTACTCCCTCTATTTTTCCTTCGTCCTATTAAAGCTCTTTTTTTCACTTGTAGCCTTAATTTCTGCAGGGGGAGGGAGGGGAAAAGATAGCAGAGAGCTTCAGAGGTAATGGTAAGTCTTAGAAACCATAGCCTGAGTAACTGAAAAAACAGAAAATATTTCTGTTGTCACTCATACCAAAACAGGTTGATATATAAATCTCTCTCCTGGAAAAAAATTACCAGTGTGTTTGGTATTGAACACTATACATGTAACGAAGTGAAAATTAATTTTAGCCATTTTTTTTTTTACATGCACACATACACATATGTATATAAAAGAATCTTCGACTTCACAGCACTGTTACAGCTTGCTGTCCCTGTTAGCCTTGAAGTTGAACACAAACATAATAAGAGTGGCCTTGTTTTAATGCTAATTCTCCTTTTTGCTTTTTAAATAGGATTCAGATCTTCGCAGTGCACTTCTGTTGGAGCAGGCAGCACATTGCTTTATAAACATGAGAAGTCCCATGGTTAGAAAGTTTGCGTTTCATATGATATTGGCTGGCCATAGGTTTAGTAAAGCAGGCCAGGTAAGTATTATCTTTCTACATAGAAAATATTCCCAGTATTTGGTACTTACTCTGAAAAACATGTTAAATGTGTCTTTAGTCTGGAAAAGATGCTTGGCTTCTGACACTTTTGTATTAGTCAGAAGTATTCAGCTGTATGATCTTCTGAAAATGACTTCTGCATTGATCACCATAATCTTTTGCTTCTGTATTTGAAGTTATGCTGAAGGTCACTGACTTGAAGATGAAGTGATGCATGTTTTTATCTCGGGATCTCAATATTTATACACAGTGAAATATTAGGCTCTTTATTTGGGCAAAGGAGTACTTTTACTCTTGAGATAGTGAGTTGCAGGAATTTTTTAAACTCCTAACTTATAATAATAATAGCAAAATATAGATATCTCTTTCCTGGTTCCTTAACCACGTGCTTATTAGTGGAGGCATGGGTGTATGAACAGTTACTACAAGACAAACTAAAGTATCTCTTTATGGCTGCTCAGACTTAAGTAGCAGTTAAACCAATACAAATCAGGTTGTTTCTACTTCCATTCACATCCCTGTGCAGGCAGCTCTGTGGTAAATAAACTCAAAGTTTGTTGGACATAACGTGTGCTTTATTTCCACTTCAGTTGTGGGATAGACTCTCTAAAGATAGCTTGTGCTTGATTCCTGCTGAGGTTAGTCAGTGGAGTTCAGTTATAAGGCTGTTCCTGAATATAGTCAATTTCAGTTTACTGATAAGCTGCAAACCTGTGATAGAAATAAGTTTGTATTGCAAACTGGTAATACAGAAGAACCCAGGCATCAGAATTCTGTTTGAAACGAAGCCCTGTGGTCTTGCGGGATGTTTTCCCACCTCACCCAATCTCATTTTTATCCTGATAAGGATCAAAGAAAGTACTGTTGTACTACTGGCTTCTGTATTTAAAGTTACAGGTGTGAAGAATAGTAGGAATATTCCCCCCTCCTTGGTTTTCTTCATGCAGTAGTTTACCTATCTGTTGTTATGACAATACAATACTGACAGGGAGCTATTGATGAGAAGGGTGTTTTAATTTATGTCCTATTCCTTTGCCTGGAAAAGTGCATACATTTTGTAAAGCTTTGACTTTGTCTTCGTGTAACAGGTCTCTTGTTGTTTGTGTCTAGTTCTTGTAGGGATTCTGGTTTCCAAAGAATGCTTTTTCAGTGTTACAGTAAATGTAGGTTATTCCCCCCCCCGCCCCATATCCTTAAGGACACCAAAATATTAAATGCTACTGAAGAGAAGTCAGCCAGGCTGCTCAGCTGCATAATGTAATACCATATTTTAAAGTGTCAGTAATACCTGCTGATGTTAAGGATTTACTACTTGTACTCTGCTGTCATCACCATACCAATTTGAACATATCTTAGATTTTTCCCATTACTGCTGTAAATAAGGGAATGCTGTTCCCTTTTTTTTTTTTATGAAGCTAAGGCTTGCCAGTACAGTGAATGCTTATGCAGATGTTCAATACGTAGACTTGGGATTGAATGCCCAGGTCCTGATGTAGGTACAGGAAAGCAACTGTGGAGCTGATTGGGAGCAGTGCATCTATCTCCTGGTGGCTGATGTGATTGGTAATTTTGTCTGTATGTACTGTAGGGCTGTGTCTTGTTGGTTGGCTTGGCATAGATTTTTGTCTCTAGTATGTCTACTGAACAACAGCTGACTGGAAGTGTCACACTGAAAGTTTAGTTATGGAGTAAAATGAAATGTGTTAAATCTAACTTACATCCTGAGGCTTGGCAGTAGAGCTATGTAGGCTTTAGCAGTCAGTAAAGCAATGCAAACGCTATTTTAAAAGGAGTCTTCTCTTGTTACTTGCTTTTTTTAACTCACTGCCTGTTACACTAGCCTTTGAAAAACTGAACTTAATCTGCAGGCTAGGCTCTTTACTGTAGGAATCAACACTTCTGTAGTGTAGATTAATGTTGACCAGATACTATGAGGTATAGTTCTGCAAACATTACACTTAGCGTAGTGGGGGTGGTGGTAAAAACTTCAGTAGCTTTTCTGACTTACTGTTCAATCTTCCTAATACTACAATTACAATGTGTGGTTAATGGGATTATTTGAGAAATAGTCTTGGTTTGTGGTTTTCTTTTTTTCTTGCAGAAAAAACATGCCTTACGTTGCTACTGTCAAGCCATGCAGGTTTACAAAGGGAAAGGCTGGTCTCTTGCAGAAGACCATATTAACTTCACTATTGGTCGCCAGTCCTTTACACTTCGTCAGCTTGACAATGCTGTGTCTGCCTTCAGACATATTTTGATCAATGATAGCAAGCAACCTCCAGCTCAGCAAGGAGCTTTTTTAAGAGAATATCTTTATGTTTATAAGGTAAATGACTTTTCATTGTCTTTATTCCCTGAGTAATCAGTAATTTTATTATCAATAACTTTCTATGAAGTCATTAAATGATTTTTTTTGTCATGTCTGCTTTATTCCAGGATTGTTTTTTTTTATCTAGTTGATGTGTTCATTTTTTTACTTTAGGCTTCAAAAAACACTGCATCTCACATGTGTATTAAGTGTACTTCCACAGATGGGTATTAGTGTGACTCTCTGTGTGCTTGTTTATTACAGTAAAATGAACTCTTCCTTTTGAGTGTCATGGCTGAATTGCAGGTTGTGATAGTTGTTTCTTTTATGTTTTGATCAATTTATAGTGATTTTTTTTTAATCTTTAATAAAGACTAGGTAGCTCTGTTACCATTTCCAGTACTATAAAGTACTGCCCATCCATGTTGTTGTGAATTTTATTCTTTAATACGGGTTTTTATAGATCAAGTGACTCATTGAGTTGGCTGTAAGTTCATGAGTGATTCTGTATTGTTGTATACCCGTGTACATTATGGGGTATTTAGTGCTGATATCACCACACAACTTGCAGCTGTGTAGTTACCTAGTGTCTTTTAAAGCTTGTAAATAACACTTCTGTGGCATTTGCAAGTTATGGTAGACCTTTCTCAAGACTGGTGTTTGAGTCCACAGCTCAGCTGTGGTGCGTCTCTTGTGTATTGGTGGTGGTGTAGTGAACGTAATTTATCAAATTTGGAGTTAGAGAGTTAAGCTTTGCATCAAATAAAGCTTCTAACAGCCGTGCAGCCACAATAGTGATTAGAGTGCTGGATTAAAATCGTTATTATCCTTTTTCCATAAAGATTTCATGAAATTTTAAACTCTGAAGGAAAAAAATACTACTTCAGACTGGCAAACCAGAAGAAACTATCAAAGCAGTTAATTGAAACGATTAATTCCATCTTAAAAATACCACCTGTTCAAACTGAGTGCTTATAACTTGGCTTCTTTATCATTCAGTCGTTGGTAATGTACAGCATGGACATCATGTATTTGCATAATAGCATGATACTGTTTTCCTCTCTTGCTCTAGAACGTAACCCAGCTGTCACCTGATGGTCCCTTACCACAGCTTCCTTTACCATATATTAACAGCTCAGCAACTCGTGTTTTCTTTGGGCATGATCGAAGACCAGCAGAAGGTTAGAAAATTTTATGTAAACACATTGAAGTCCCTTATTTATGGAACCAAAATGTATGCAAGAGTTGGTGTAATTTAAAAAAAAAAATCTATCACTGTGTAAAACTAATGTGACAAAGTAACTTAAATCAGACTTCGAAAGAAAAGCTGGAGCTCAGTATCTACTTGCTAGATGTTTTCAGACTTCCTGTGTAAATATGAAATCTGCATATGCACTGACTTCCACTGTTTTTCATAGCTGGAAAGTTTCAATGCAACTCTAATGAACGTCATGAAAGGGATTACTAATGTTTAGCAAGTGCTAGATGCTAGTGCCAATGGCAGAAATTAGCTTTACAGTTAACTTTCTCTTAGATGAAATGCTTGAAACACTGATTCCTGAATGTAAAGTAAGCTGGGTGGAAATTCTTATATAAACTAGGGCTGTACTGTGAAGCTGTATTTTGTCATAAAATAAAAATAATCTGTAAGCTGAGTATACCATGTAGCATGCTAAAATCTTGGGGTTCCACAATTTGCAAATAGAAGTATACTCAAGTTATCCTCTGTATGATCTTCCATGTGTGTATTTGAAAATGTCTTGCAATTCACTGACTTAAATCAACTAACATAAAAATGATAGTGACTGAGAATTTAACATATTTTAATAATACTTAACAAATTGCCAGTGCAGCCCTCTCTTGCAACGGTTGCGTCACTGTTCTCATCTTCTAAATTGCCTTACTCATACTAGGTGAAAAGCAGGCAGCTACGCACGTAAGTCTGGATCAGGAGTATGACTCGGAATCATCACAACAGTGGAAGGAACTTGAGGAGCAGGTTGTTTCTGTAATAAATAAAGGAATAATACCTTCAAACTTTCAACCGACACAGTTCTGTTTAAATCGCTACTCAGATAACTCCAGATTTCCACTTGCTGTGATAGAAGGTAAAGTTAAGACTTATACACTTGAGAAATAGATACATTTGTACAGTATTTCCTGTGTTATTGTAGATTTAAATCAATGTTCTTATACAAGTTGTTTGCACAAGAATGACTTGAGTTCGGTGAACCTTCAGACTGTGGTGAGGATAGCCCGTTGTCATTATTTTCTTACAATGTTTTTAATAGAACCAATAACTGTAGAAGTGTCCTTCCGAAACCCTCTGAAAGTTCCGCTTCTTTTGACTGACCTCTCATTGCTGTGGAAGTTTCAACCTAAAGACTTCCATACAAAGCATGATGGAGAAACAAAAGAACTGGTAAGGAAAGCTTTATCGTTTTTCAACCAAAACCAAACAGCTACAGTTGTAGACTATATATTAACTTAAGTCTTCAAAATTCTGTGTTATGAAAACAGTTGATTTAAATATAAGTTTAAAAAAAGGCAAAAAAAAAAGCCACTGATTTTCTTCATGCATTGTTTAGACTTTCTTAGGTCCATAGGGCACAAAGCAGCCAAGTTAACATATTGTAATGACTATTGTAAAGCTTAATGTGAAGTAAAATACTTCCAAGATTTCATTGTATGTGTAGTACATCTCTTTTGAGTCACATTAGCCTTGACCAGCAGAAATGACTTGCAGTGTCAATAGGTATATTATCAAACACCTTTGCCTTACTCAAGCTACTGTATGTAGTAAAGTGTGTGTTCTGAAAAACTGTGCTGGTATGGCATAGGAATGTCTTGGTATCTCGATTAGAGGCAAAATGAAAACTTATTGTATTAAAAATCAATGTTTTGAATACTTTAGATGAACTACCTACTACTGTTTAATTTAACACTTCAGCTAATACTGCCAAAACTTCCCTCTGAAGGACTGTTCTCACATTCATATTTTTACGGTTTAATGTGTTCTAATGCTGAATATTACAGTAAATTCCTTAATAACTTGGTTTCCTGGCCAAAAGTATTTGGAACATAGTGATCTCTAAATGTACTGTAAGTGTTTACCAGAGTTATAAACGTGATTTCATATTAATATGTCTCAAGGATTACCATAAGCTTTCCCTTCTGTTCTGGTCTGAGCTGCTACTTTAATGATATAATAAATACTTCTGTGAGTATCAGTGAAATTGATTGGGAATGGTTCCAATTTCTAGTAATAAATCTTAAATTTCTTGCTTAAGTAAATGTTTACTGAGCTCTCTGGCTGCTGCTTTAATTCAAAAAGCCTGAGAAGCTGGGCGTGCAACACCTGCTGGTCCTAACTGCCTGCAGTTTGAAATTTGTATGCTTTTCTTTTTTCTAACTGAGCACTTTAGGAAAGGTTTGGGAAGTAATATTTATGGCAGCCTTTCTGCCTAGGAGTAATAGTATCTGAAAAGCTGTTTCTTCTTTTCAGGGAATGTGTGATGATATGATAGGAACCGAAGCAATAGCAGAATTTTTAATTAATAGTGAGGAGACAAAAGTGGTAAGTACTGTACTTTGTTTTAAATAGTCTTTTCAGTGTTGAGCTGTAGGGTGGAGTTCAGACTTGTTATGATCTGAACTTAATGCTAAACGTGTAGAAGACACTACTGGTATGAAGTTATAAATTACTGGAACTTCTGAATTGTATCAGTATGTATAAATATCTGAAGGGAGGATGTGGCAGGGCAAGAGGTAGTGGGCACAAACTGAAACACAGGAGGCTCCAGCTGAACATCAGGAAGCACTTTTTGTTTTGGTTTTGGTTGTTTTTTTTTGTTTTTTTTTTTTTTTTTTTTTTTTTTGCTGGGATGGTGACTGAGCACTGGGCGCAGGCCAGAGATTGTGGAGTCTGCATCCTTGGACATAGCAAAAACCATTTGGACATGGTCCTGGGCAGCTGGCTGTAAATGGCCATACTTGAGCAGGCGAGTTGGACAAGGTGACCTCTGGAGGGCCTTTCCAAGTTCAACGCTTCTGTGATTCTGCCTCTGTTAATGTTAATTTTTGTTAAAATTTAGGATTCTTTCCTAATGTAATGAGCACCTCTTAGCTGTGGATTGGTTTGGTAAATTCTGTATATGTGGAACTTTGAATCCAGTAAATGACCTGTAGTTATTGTATGCAGTTACATCTGACACAAATATAAAGTAAATATAGCTGTGAGTGTCTTTAGCAATCGGACATTTAAATGTAATAATATTTTTTTCTAGTAGCAACAACAACAAAAATTTAACATATCTCCACAGGCAAGACTAAAGCTCTTTCCCCATCAAACAGGGGAGCTACATATTCTGGGAGTCGTTTATAATCTTGGCACTGTTCAGGGTGCTGTGACATTAGATGGGATAGATCCTTCTATTGGATTACAGACAGGTAAGTGTGTTATTCCATTAAGTTGTGTGTCTCTGGAAGGGAGACACATGGCTTCTACAGAGTAGAACTAAATTCTAATGTTTGAGTATCGTGATGCAAGGCCTTCCTTCAGGTAAGGGTGTAGAAACAATTGGAACAAGAAAAGAATGAATGGGTACCTGTAGGAATTGCATGAGAAAGGAAGTAACCTCTGCCATACCCATACTTACTGTTCCTTTTAAATCTGGAAATTCTGAAACCATTAAAAAAATCAGAATTTAAAGATTCCATCTATACCATGTTGAACCTGTAATGACTTTTATTGACTCCTTTGCCATTCATTTTTCTTCTGGATCTTTTTGCTTTGTTAGCTTTTAGCTTTTGTTTAAATGCAATTCTTTGCATAGATTCTCAAATTTAAATTTGGCTGACATTGTGTTTCTAGCATCTTGACTTATTTTGATTCTCTTTCCTTTATATTAATGTATAAATGGCTTATTAATTGCATGTTACTTGATCTGATTTGAATCTTTCATCTGAGACAGACTCTCACAAGGAAAATTTACTTACTGGGGGAAATGGGGATAAAAGCACATGTTTGAAAGTGTCCAGGAAAAAATAATGAAGCTTGGTTAGCTATCTACGAACTGGAAACCTTTGGAATAAAAAAAATGTTTGGAGAGTGGTAGCCTGTCTTTGAAGGAAATAAAAATGTTTTGGGTAACTTTTTTCTTCCAGCTTGGCAGAAACTGGGAAAGGAAATAAATACATCTCCTTCATGCTCTGCCCCTCCCCCCGGTTGTAGTCAAACTATTAAAGGGCAGAGTAAGCCCACAACAATGGATAACTGCCGGTCTCAACTTGCAATAGCAGTATGTTGTATGACAGTAAGCTTTAAGTAGTTCTTTGTCAGTGATGCTGCTGAATCAATGAACACTGCATGTGCCCAATAACAGAAAAATCAAAGTGATTTTTGAGACTGGGTAGGGAGCTTTGGATCACTTCTCAGAAAAAAGTTAGGGATTAATTTTTTAAAAAAATCAACGTTTTTAAAAATTGTTTCAGGAAAGTTTGTCTCCAATGGGTTATCTGTACGAGGACGACAAGATTTAGAAATACAAGGGCCTCGACTTAATAACACAAAAGAAGAGAAAACATCTATTAAATATGGACCTGATCGACGTTTAGATCCCATTATTACAGAAGAAATGCCTTTGTTGGAGGTATGTAGCTACTTTCTATTGACAGTTTTGAGCAATTAACTGAATCCAGAGCTTATAAATGTAATTCTAACAATGAAGGCTTAAACTTTGTTAATGCCTAAATCTTTCAAGTTAATTTCTGATCTGTCAATGCCAAACTTGTGTGGATTTTTTTTTCAAGTGAAACTTGGAGCCCCCAAACTAATATCCTTCTGAAATTATTATCTTCCATTTAGAACTTTAGTTGGCAACAGCTTTTGTAGCCATATTTCAAGGTGAGAGGGAACAGGTAAAGAAGGTTGTTTCCCCCCTCCTCCCCCCCCTTTGCTTTGCCATTTATCTAGAATAGTTCAAGTTGATTAATTACAACACAGTGGTTTTCCTTACTAGGGTTATTAAAATGCTCTATCTGGTTTATGACAACACTCTACAGAATACAATAGACTATTTCAGTTGGAAGGGACCTATAATGATCACGTAGTCCAACTGCCTACTCACTTCATGGGTGACCAAAATTTAAAGCATGTTATCAAGGGAATTGTCCAAATGCCTCTTAAACACTGACAGCCTTGGGGCATCAACCACCTCCCTAGAAAGCCTGTTCCAATGTTTGACCACCCTCTTGCTAAAGAAATGCTTCCTGATGTCCAGTCTAAACCTCCCCTGGTGCAGCTTTGAACCATTCCCATGTGTCCTATTACTGGGTACCAGGGAGAAGAATCACAGAATCGTCAGGGTTGGAAGGGACCTCTGGAGATCATCTAGTCCAACCCCCCCGCCAGAGCAGGGTCACCTACAACAGGTTGCACAGGACAGCGTCCAGGCGGGTTTTGAATGTCTCCAGAGTGGGAGACTCCACAACCTCTCTGGGCAGCCTGTGCCAGTGCTCCACCACCCTCAAAGTAAAGAAGTTCCTCCTCATGTTAAGATGGAACTTCCTATGTTCAAGTTTGTGCCCATTACCCCTCGTCCTATCAATGGGCACCACTGAAAAAAGACTGCTCCCATCCCCCTGGCATCCTCCCTTCAAGTATTTGAAAGCATTAACAAGATCCCCCCTCAATCTTCTTTTCTCCAGACTAAAGAGACCCAAATCCCTCAGCCTCTCCTCATATGAAAGATGTTCCAATCCCCTAATCATCTTTGTAGCCCTTTGCTGGACCCTCTCCAGCAGATCCCTGTCCTTCTTGAACTGGGGAGCCCAGAACTGGACGCAGTATTCCAGATGCGGCCTCACCAGGGCAGAGTAGAGGGGGAGGATGACCTCCCTCGACCTGCTGGCCACACTCCTTTTGATGCACCCCAGGATGCCATTGGCCCTCTTGGCCGCCAGGGCACATTGCTGGCTCATGGTCATCCTGTTGTCCACCAGGACTCCCAGGTCCCTTTCCACAGAGCTGCTCTCCAGGAGGTCGGCCCCCAACCTGTACTGATGCATGGGGTTATTCCTCCCCAGATGCAGTACCCTACATTTACCCTTGTTGAATTTCATTAAGTTCCTCTCTGCCCAACTCTCCAGCCTATCCAGGTCACGCTGTAAGGCAGCACAGCCTTCTGGCGTATCAGCCACTCCTCCCAGTTTAGTGTCATCAGCAAACTTGCTGATGGTACACTCTATCCCTTCGTCCAGATCATCGATGAATATATTGAACAGGACTGGACCCAGTACTGACCCTTGAGGGACACCACTTGTTACTGACCTCCAACTAGACTCTGCACCACTAACCACAACCCTCTGAGCTCTATCTGCTAGCCAGTTCTCAATCCACCCCACTGTCCATCCATCTATCCCACACTTCCTAAGCTTGCCAGTGAGGATGATGTGGGAGACAGTGTTGAAAGCCTTGCCAAAGTCAAGGTAGACAACATCCACTGCCCTCCCCTCATCCACCCATCTAGTGACCTCATCATAGAATGCTATCAGATTAGTCAGACACGACTTACCCTTAGTGAATCCATGTTGACTACTTCTGATAACCTTCTTTTCATCGAGGTGCTTTGAGATGATACCCAGCACAAGCTGCTCCATCATCTTTCCAGGGATGGAGGTGAGGCTGACCGGCCTGTAGTTTCCCGGGTCATCCTTCTTACCCTTTTTGAAGACTGGAGTGACACTGGCTATCCTCCAGTCCTCAGGCACCTCACCTGTCCTCCAGGACCTTTCAAAGATGATGGAGAGTGGCCCAGCAATGACTTCCCCCAGCTCCCTCAGCACTCGAGGGTGCATCCCATCAGGCCCCATGGATTTGTGGATATCTAGTTTGTCTAACTGATCTCTAACTTGCTCCTCATCAACCAGAAGAGATCAGCACCTCCTTCTCCACTTCCCCTCCTCAGGAAGCTGTTGAGAACAATATAGTTTAACTATGTTAATTGTTCTTTTCATGCCCATTTGTAATATGGCTCAATGTTCAGGTTTTTCTTTTCTCCTGTTCTCTCCCATACAGGTGTTCTTTATAAATTTTCCTACAGGGCTTCTCTGTGGAGAAATCAGAAAAGCATATGTAGAATTTGTGAACGTAAGCAAGTGCCCTCTTACCGCACTGAAGGTCGTGTCCAAGCATCCAGAATTCTTCACTTTTGGTGGAAATACTGCTGTTCTAACACCACTAAGTCCTTCAGCTTCTGAAAACTGTAGTGCTTACAAGACTGTTGTGACGGATCCTACCTCTGTGCGTACAGCACTGCTATCTTCAGCTTCTTCTGTAGACTTTGGGGTTGGCACAGGAGGTCAGCCTGAAGTAATACACGTCCCACTTCCTGATGCTGTTCTTCTTCCTGGGGCTTCAGTTCAACTACCAATGTGGTTACGGGGACCAGATGAGGAAGGTGTTCATGAAATTAACTTTTTGTTTTACTATGAAAGTATTAAAAGACACTCAAAAATGTGGTAAGTTTTTTACCTACTTTTTCTGTCATACTTATTAGGCACATTATAAATGTTGTAAGCAGAAATGTAAATCTTACACAATCACAGCAGCTGAGAGAAATTCAGTAAGTGGCCTGTTATCTCCTATTCTAAGCAGTATTTTTTTTTCTACTCTATGATGTAATTTCCATATGAAATTACATAGCCTACACTGCTTCCATCAAAGTGGCAATTATTAAAATAATTTAGTAGAAGGAAGATTAATGGATTGCTGTTAACACAAACTCTTCATGTTTAATTTCTCTGGAAGAACATCTTTGAGGCATGGAGGGAAAAATTCATTACTTAATTTGTTTCTGCATGTTATAAAACCAAATTTTGTCTACTTTGGACAAAAGATTTTGTTCTTAATTAAAATGTGGGTTAGCAGTTGTGTTATGATGAAAGAAAAAGACAAGTGTCTCTTTGGTGGTTAAAAGGAATAAATTGTCTAATGGCCTTAGTATTGATGGTATAAAAGGTACATAAAAGGTAAACTTCTTGATAATAGACTCTGGACAGCAGTCCTGGTTGTTCAGAATGTCTCTCTCTTCTTTTTCTTGTCTTCCCCTCCTTCCTAGTCATAGAGTATTAAGGCACACTGCAGTTATTTGTACTAGCCGGTCTCTGCATATTCGAGCTACTGTCTGCAGAAGTAATGCACTTGAAGATGAAGGCAGAGGGGGCAATATGTTGGTGTTTGTGGATGTAGAAAATATCAATACTGTAAGTTCTTATTTTTAATAATAATACTGTTCTAAATCTCAGCAGATGTGTGTTACTAGTAGAACCAAGACTTAAATACAAAGTTTTCTTGCAACTATCCTGCAAACACTAAGTAAACCTTGCATATTTCATCATTCCAGTTACTCTTGGAAAGAGAGTACTAACATCAAGTTGTATCTTGGCTCTCGAAGTCTGCTGTAATTGTATCTATCCTAAGCAGATTCCAGTACTGTTGTTTGGAGTCTTGTTTTCTTTTTAGGAAGATTTATTCCAAATTCATGAATGTTGTTGATGATCACAACTTTCAAGGTAGTTCTGAATGAGATGGCCTGTGCCCCCTGCAACCTTTCAGTGAAAACGCTGGTAGAATTAGTGGTAACGTCAAGTCAAAACTTAAGCTCCAAGTTGAAGGAAACTTCTGTGTTTACATTTATTACCAAACTCTAAAAGACATTCTTATAAATATAATCCAAATACAGATATGTCCGTTGTGATCTGTTAACTTAGCAAAGCATACTAAAATATTCCAGCTTTTCATACCACACTAATTTAAATTTACTCATTTTTTTGGTAAAGCTGCTCCCATTTTTTCAACCACAAAGCAAGGTAATTGAATCCTCTGCTTATAGAATTCCTAGACACTTAGCTGGTAGTGGAATCACTGAGCTGCTTTGTCACTTTTGTTTTAAAGGTGTGTACAGTCTGTTTTTTTTCTTCAGCTATGGAAGTGAATATTGTGCACTCCTTTGAGGAGGAAGGAATGTTTTATGAAGTACTTACCAAGTTAACAGATAACACTGCGACCTTAACTTCCAAGAAAGGAAACCAACCCCAAAAGCTACTTTTCATGTTGTATATATGTAAATAAATAAATTCTTGAATTTCTGGTATTTATCACCTAGCAATGTTCTTAAAGTAGTCTTAAAAACTAAGTGGCCTTGCGGACAGTGTTCTGCATTGGAGTTAAAAGCCTAGGTTTTATTATAATCCTCTTAATCTAAAATACTAGCTTGTGTGTATTTTTCTGGGGGATCTTTGTTTCCTCTTTGTGTGGCTTTTTTTTACTGGAATTGGAAGTTGCTGTGAGCTGAGACTGTTATTTTACCTTACACTGGGTCTTAAATCTCTTTTTATCTCTCCTTAGTACTGCATTATGGATGGTGTGAATAATGAGTTAATTTAAGATTATAGCAGTGCCACCTTGCAATGAACACTTACCATGCAATGTAGAACATCACAATTGTGACTGGTCTTATTTGGCATAACTTTTATTTTTTCCTTAGAGTGAGACTGGTGTTAAAGAATTTCATATAGTGCAAGTTTCAAGTAATAGCAAGCACTGGAAGCTTCAAAAATCTGTTAACGTCTCTGAAGACAAAGGTGTGTATCTTTATTACCAAAAGGATGTCAAGTCTAGCTTCTGCTTGACAAGAACAGTTAAGACTCTTACAAGGAGTTGAATTTGGCTTTCAGAATAACTAACTTCTGAAAACGTTTTCCATTTCAAACATACTACAGCCCTTCTCTTTTTTAGTGTTTCATGAAAAGTATATTGACAGGTAACTTTCAGATTTGATTAATTTTAAAAACGGGCTTAACTTGCAGATTAATCATTCTGTGAGGTAGAGAAATTCGTGTCTGGATTGGCTTGATAACTTGCCTCACAAGAAATAAGTTTCAGTGTTCCTTTACTTCTAGTTATTTATATCAGTGTTAAATTTAACTCATGAACAGAATATTTGACAAGTGCTCTCTATTCAGTTATTGGAAACATACCAGAATTGCTAGTGCTGTATCCTGCCTTAGATAATACCAGCTGCTAATTTTTCAAAAGGCTAACCATCCCGGGCAAAAAAAAAAGTTCTGTTGCTGTATCTAACAAATGTTGTTATTACTTGTATGCTTACATTTTATGTGCATACAATTACTCCAGGCATGTATTCCTCTTGTATTAATATTGAGGGTGAACCAGTTGGATAAACTGAATCTTTTGTCTTCTGTTCCTTCCTTCTTTCTCTGTATCTCCTTTATGTATTATGTCTCACTTCCTGCTCTGGAAGTAGATGGAAGGGGTCAGCAGAAGGTGCTGAAGAGCAGTTGCTCTGCTTGATTAGTTATGCTTCTTGAGTATCATCAGTGTGGGTTTTTTTTTTTTGGTGAACTTTAAAGGCTGACTTTTGGCTAATGAGGAGGGACTCTGTGTTGAGGGAGAAAAAAATCTTGCAACCTTTTTCTTTCAGATACTAAACTTGCTAGCAGAGAGAGAGCGAAGTTATGTTTTAAAGCAGTAAGATGCAAAAACTCAGAAGGTAAGTTCTCTCCTGAATGGGGTAACTTTGAAGAAAATACTATTTGGATGCTGTATGCTGAAGTTGTGACTTCTCATGATGCTGAAACAATGCCTTCTCTTTTTATCCCTCAGAAAATTACACATTTGCAGACATTGTCTTTGGAAATGAACAGGTAGGTGAAATGGTGCAACTGCGTGTTTTGTCATGTGCAAGTATCCCAGTGAAAGCCTTTTTTAAAATTTAAAAATGGGAACAGTGCTTTCAGAGTTCTGAAGCTGAGTTTTGCACGTCAAAAGCTATTGGTCTTCTAGGTCAACTGTCTTTTTTACAAAGAGAAGGTAGCATTGGCTAGTGGATAGCCTGGAATTTTAACTCCACAGCTGAACTACTTTGGGAGCGCATTGCGATGCTAACTTTGTTAATGTTTTCCCTTCCTTTCCAACTCTTCAGAGCAGTTCTTTTGAATATTTCCCAGTTCTCTAATTTTCTAGTAGATAGCTGTGGATGTTGGATTCTTGTTCTATTGTTTTTTCTTAATTATATTTTTACTAATATAAGTTAAAAACTCTAATTACAGGTTATTCTAAAAATATTCTGAAACCTCTCATGGATGTAGGTACCAGAATGTCAGAGCTACTAATGTTGGTTGCAGTCCGTTCAAGGAGTCTGTTTCTTTGATTTTTTTCTTAAAAAGAAATTTAAGATTCTAAACTACCATGCTCTTTAATCTTTTTAAGCATACAGGTATTGTTTGAAGAAGAATCCTTTTAGCAAATGATCTTGGTAGAGTGAATGCTTTCTCAAAACTTGAGGAAAGCAAGCCACTTGCATCAGATTAAAAATCTACATTAGCATTGTAGCTTTAGTTAGCTGGATGTCAGATTGCTTATTTTATGCTGAGTGTACATTTTCCATGTATTTATCCAGCTTTTAAAAGCTAAAGAAAACCTACTCACTGCCATTTCATTTTATAGGCATATAAATTGAAGTTAGGACTAAAACTCTGAGGTAGATGATCCCTCTTTGCATTTTTAAAGTTGGATAAGCTGTGTGAACTTCAGCTTTCTTGTAAGAAAATGTTCTTTAATGGGGGGTAGGGGGTGGGGAGGGGGCCCTCCTTTCTATACAGTTACTCCTAAAGCAGATTATTGTCTCCCTGGGTATGCATATTTTACTAATGCAACAGTTGGCAGCTCTGCAACAGCATATTCTGGAAAGGCTAACATTTTTGAAAAGGAGGGGTTAGGAAGTGAAAGTTTTTCACTTACCCTGCTGTCTCCAAGTTGTTATTGCTGTCGGTGTTAAAACCGCTGCTTCCTTATCAAGCTTTTGGTGTTGGAAAAGCTCAGCACAAATGAGACAGACTTGACAAACACCACAGTACTTCTGGCTGTGCCACTTATACATAGGGAATATGCTGTGCAATCTATTATCTTTGCTATTGCTGGCAAAATGTATGCCTTTAACTTTGATAATTCTAGTTAACCTGAGGAAGATATTAATAAGCAATAATGACTTGCATGTAAGTTAGTTGGACGCTTCAGCTCTCTCCACCACACTTGATGTATCATAGTAGGCTGTCTTGTGGTAATAATGAAAGTCCTTATTTCGAAGTTAGGTATTTGTAGTTTTAGGCCAATAATCTATAGCTCTGTTTCTGTTACCTTATACAGCTCACAGCTCATTAGGTAGGGCTGATCTTTAACAGGGCAAGCATGGAAACTGAGACTTGTGGTATCCTGTAGGTTTGCAAAGGGAAGCAAAGCAAGATAATGGAACTGAAGTACTACAGTGATGAGCTCTGTTAGAGTAACTTGTGTCAGCTTGCATCTTGTTCTAAAGGCACTCTTTCTTGCTTTTTTTTCTTGCAGATAATAAGTTCAGCCAGTCCTTGTGCAGACTTTTTTTTTCAAAGCTTATCCTCTGAATTTAAAAGAACTCATGTGCAATCTCATACTCCTGCATCTCAAAGGGCTGTGAAGCAATCATTTGATGAGACAGTCAGATTGATACAAAGATGCAGTGAAGTTGATTTGAACATTGTTGTACTGTGGAAGGTATGTATGGTTGTGGCCTTTGTGGTAATTTGGCCATGACTGTTAGAAAATAATTTAATATGGCATTCTGAACTTTCAAGAGTACTCACACAAAATTTATGGACGAATATTTTTTCTGAAAACAGTCAAATGAACTAAAATGGTGTCAAGAAGCACAGATAGTCTTAATAGCTTTTACTGTAATAGGTGTGCATAAGTCGTTTTGCATTACTCTAGATGCATCCAGTTCTTATAAGGTCTCTTAAAAGAGAAAATTCTGAAATCTTAAGCTAAGACTTGTTAATGCCTGCTTTTATCGTAGAACTGTGATTGACCTAGTCTGCTTTGAAGAAGAGGATCTCATTTACCAGACTGCAAATATTAAGTAGTTGAAACAGGCCACCTAAACTTGAGCAGTTGTCTGTGCTTGCAAAATTAAAAGCATACGCATTAAATAAATGTCATGCTAGCCTTCAGGTTTTGCACAGTACAACATCTTTCACTTATGTTAGGGGGGAAGTCTGTATTATGCAGCTTGATAGTTTCTGGTCTGCTAATGTCTTTGTATTATATTTGGTAGGCATATGTTGTGGAAGACAACAAGCAGCTCATTTTGGAGGGCCAGCATCATGTTGCCCTTAATACAGTTGGGAAGGAGGCTTTTTCATTTCCTCAGAAGCAGGTAATCTGGTGTGAACTTGTCCTTTACAATTGCTTGTTTCCCAAAGTAGACTTGATGTGTTTTCTTGTAAATAAGTGGAATCACTTTGGGTGCTCTTGTAGAGCCTAACGTCAGCTATGTGTTACTGCTAACTAATCAAAGTTGAAGTCAGTCTGAATTATTTATCTTTAAACTGAGCCTAGCTAGTTCAATAAAGATGAGAAAAGCAATATACAAGTAAGTATACTGCTATGCAGTTGTTAGAGTAAACTGCTCAGTGGTATTTCAGGGTAAAACTAGGAGCTTGTTAACTTTGACTTAACACCGTTAATAATTATTTCATAACAAAGTTAATAGTAAAATGGTGGAATTATTTGAGTGTTACAAAATCAGTTTTATAAATTCTACTGAAACACACAACTTCTCAGTGAAGACCTATGGTATAAAATGTTAGAAAAGCAGAAACACTGGAGGAGTTAAAGATGTTGAAAGCTCCATTGGAATTGATCGATTAATAACATGTTACTTTATTTAGAAGTTTTATAGCCTGTTTGATCATTCAAACACAATAGCATCTGTAAGAAACTGCTAGATGTCTCCTGGTACATGAATCAGTAACAACTATGGAATCTATAGATAAGTTTCTGTAAAAACGTCGATGCTAGATGCAATTTATGTGTGTGAAGAAGACTAATGTGCAAAATAAAGAAGAGACAAGTCTTGTTTAGTCTTTCGAGCATTACACTACTGTTCCTTCTTGCTCTGGTGCCATTCTCATTATGTTTTTACCAATGTGGCAAACATCATAGATAGCATTTAGCATGTTCTTACTCAAAGATGCAGCAATGAGTACTAGACATTAATTTTGTCAAGAGAACAATATAAGACAAATGTGTGTTTCTATACATATCGTGCTATAACATAACCAATGAATTACTCTGAAGCTGTGCCATTGGCTTTGGTTCATAAGCATTTAAGTATTTTTACATCATTAAGATGACTTTTCCATTTAGTTCTTTGTACTATGAAATGGACAGGAATATATTGAGAGATGTAGTTTTAGCTAAACTGGCTGGCATTCATTGGTACTGAAATAGGGAAATTTAAGTTCTAATATCTGAAGATGATTTTTTTTTTCACTTGACACCCCCCACCCTAAAAAAACCTTTACACATGTGAGCTTAAGCTGCGCTGAGCAATTAGTCTAATGACGACTGCCCACTCTGGTATTATCTTTCCTGTCTTAAGGTGTATGTGGAACAGTAGATCACACTGTAGACATCTAAAGTTAGGAGGGAAAACATGGTGGGATTCTAATTCTGATCTCATTGAGGTCTGGTTCTAGCAAACGGGTGGGAAGAGGAGGAGTGAATCACATCACATAAACAAATGATTGAACAAGCTAGGGGTGTAGTAATTTACACTTCTTGTTGACTGCACTGGAAATCTGGTTTTCTGCATCAAATTCAGTTTCAAACTGAAAGAAATGAATCTTGCCACCAGCAACAAGGAGGATCCAGTTGTACCCTCAACTTGTTTTGAGGGATACATGCTACCATATAGAATTTTCTGTCTATAATTTTTCTCATCAATTATTATTGTTACAACTACATTCAAATGGATGCTACATTGATTATTGTATTCACTTTCTTCAGCATAAGGAACATACTTCCTTTGAAACACTCTGTATCTTGGTTGGAAGTAAAAATGCATCTGCATTGTGATGCAGTTGAAATTTGGTGTAAGAGTAATAAGGGTGGTTTTTTTTTTTAATAAATCTGTAAAGTCTGTCCTCCTGGTAACCAAAGCCCAGATTTAATTTGTGTTTTAAAAGCCTGCAATCTCAGTACTGCTAAGGATTGAGAAAATTCATATGCTCATTTACTACTATTTTTTTTAATTGGCAGTCTATACTGTGAGAAGAGTAGATAAACTCCTCTAAGATGGGAGGTGAGGTATGACAAATTAAGTGATTTGAAACTGTGCAGCCATTTACTTTGTTCACTCCACACTTAAGAATTAAAAGAATCCCCAAAATAGGATTAAATGAGGCTAGGTAGAGAAAATCATATACTTAATCTATTAAGGATTGCATATCGTCTTTGAATTACCTTGTTCTTGCATTAAAGTTAAGCAGTGAANTAGGTTCAAGACTTACAATGTAACATGCAAATAGGTTGTCCTGTAAATCTGTGTTTATTCTCTAAATCAAAAACGTGGGTGGAAACTCTAGACTGTTCCTGAATGTCCTTTGCTAACAGTATAGAAGTTAATTGTTTTCTGTGGTCTAGACAGCAGAGGGAGATGGAGATGTGTGCTTTTTACCAACACGTGTTGGTTACTAGTTCTTAAATGATAAAGGCCTGCTCAGATCTGAAAAACTAGTTTTATTTGCAGATTATGAACAGGGTGTCACCTAGGATGCAAGAGTCTGCTCTCTGCATTTCTTGCTGTGTTCTATTTATTTGTTGATCTTCAGCAACTTTGCTCTTGACTTGGGCTACTTCTGCTTCGTGCTGTTGCAACCAGCAAAGGAGTTTTTGTGTCTGGCAATACAGCCATCCCTAACCAAGAACAGTCTCACAATAGACATGGGGAAAACATGAACAAGACTTCTCTCCGCACCTTTTTTTTTGTTGTTGTTTTTAGCCCTCTGAGAAATGATTCAAATCTTAGCTGAATTCATCAAATAAATACATTGAACAAATCAGCTTGCTTTGTATTGGTTAAGTTGTATGTACTGGTTGGCTTCTGCTGCTTTGTCAACTATGGTGTGTATCAGACTAATCCTTTGCCAGCTTTCAAGGATTTAATTTGAACTTAAAGAAGCTTCTAGAACTGTTCAGGGAAACACAGCTACAGTAAAATACCGTAGTAGAAGAGCAGTGGATCTGTATTCGTTGGCACTGTTATGTTTCTCAAGTTCTTCCAGCAGTTGCTGGTAGATTGGTAGTTGGGTGCACTAACACAAAGTCATCTTTATCGTATGTCTAAGCTAAGATGTTAGACTGCTGACTGAGGTGCAAGGACAGGTGGCTACTTCTGCTTGGTTCTTTGTGGAACATGTAATGCATACAACGGGGATGTGGAACAGACAGCAGGATGTGATTGTTCCTGTATCATGGTAGTGTAACTTGCCATGGTATTTGATAAAATCAAGATAAAACCTCTGGTTTCTATAAAACACAAGGTAGTGGGGTTTGGAGGAGGCTTAAAATATTTGCCTGGCTAGAACTTCTGTATGTACCCACATAAAAAGAAAGAAAATAACAGTAAAATTCTATATACATTTTACTTGGATGCTCCAATGCATGTGCTTCCTTTTCTTCCCATGTCTGTTCAAAATAGAATTATGAGTGCTAAACTTCTTTTATTCTAACCAAGACAATGATAATTGGCTTTGAAGCTTACTGGTTTTCTGCCACGGAATACAACTTTTTTTGTTTGTTTACACTGCAGGGTGGTTTTCTTAAACTCCATGGCACTGCTTTTGAGCATAGGTTACTGGACACAGTAGACTTACCAGGTGATGTGATGAACTGCTTACATCTTTATGTTCTAGAAGTTTGGAATCATAACACATAGTATGCTGAAGGAACACTTAAAGACTATTGACTCTGTTAAAGCATTTCTTTGTTTCGTATAGAAAGCTCACTGAATACTATGGAAAACATTTATCTAATCTTTCTCTCACTTGTATTCTTGAAAAAATGGCCTTTTGCTAAAGGTAGGGGAAAATGCTAAATATAGTTTATTTCCTTGAATCAGAAACACAAAAGGTGCCACAAAATGATATATTATAGTCCCTAGCAACAATATGTGAAGACTAAATGATGTAAGATGTTAAAGTGAATAGGTCTGAATGGATGTGTTAGCAGTAGCTGTTTGAGTCCAAATAGTAAAAGCCTCACTAATAAAAATTAGCTGCATATTTGTAACTAATGGCTGTTCCTTTTTTTGACAATGATATTGCTATGGGTTCTGTTTCTTGTCTGGAACTTGCTTTCAGGAATCAGGTTGTTTTAACTGAAGTCAACTTAAGATTGCATCTGAAACACAGCTATTCTGTCTCCTGTTCTTAACCTCTCTACCTTAACTTAGTAAAAGGACAAAAACTTCAAATACTTTAAAGATTTCAATCAGCACTGTTGATCAATATTACTTCTTAATGCTGTGTTCCATATTTTTCTAATCTGGTAAATTCAATCCAAAAGATTCCAAAGGAAAAGCACAGTATAATATGGTGGGATGGAAGTAGTAGCGTGGGGCTGGGGCAGTCTAGTAGAGGTTTGTCAATTGGGCATGTTGGCATGTTGGAAATAGTGCATCCATACTTCTGAAACACATTAGCATGTGAACATAAACTTAATTTTGACTGAAGTCTAGATGAGAAAGTGTTTATAAGTGTGTTAGGCGTACTTTTTTTCTTAAGATACTGCCCCCATGCACAGACCTCTATTTTCATTGTGAAGTGGTCTTGTAGTGCACAAAGTGGATACCTTCCAGGCAGAATTAACCCAGATGTGCTCCAGGACTGCACATGGTGTGCTTCTGTGCTGCTCATTCAGTCCTGTGCATTAGACCAGTGCTAGCCCAAAGTAAAATCCATAAAATGCATTTAGCATGGATGCAGGCTTTTTTGGCAGTGTTGCACTTCAGTGATGATAATTTTTGGTAACTCTGCTTCTTAATGTATATGCAACTTAGCAAGACAGCAATATTTTCATTGGAAGTAGGATTTTTGAAAGGTAGGAGCGTGGTTAGAATTTAAATAACTACTGGAAGTGACATCTAGTGCTAGTTCAGATTTTTATTTTTATTTTTTACGGAATATGTGGGGAGGGATAACTGAATCAAACACAGGTTGTTGGAATGGATTTAAGACTCTTCAAAAAAGCTTAGTGGGGGAAAGCAAAATTCTTAAGGGTAAATGTCAAAAACTGAAGCGTACATTTCTCACTCTGTTGTATGAATTAATGTACCAGTTACTGTATTGATTTGGGAGGACTGGCTTACGTTATTGTCATGAATGAAATATTCCAAATAGCTTAAAAATTGTATCTGCTGCTTTACCCATTGATAGACTGTGGAGCTGGTGATATTTGTGCTTTCAAATGCATTATCACTGGTGTCTTAGTAAAATATAGTTTCTGGAATATATACTGTAGTATTTTCTATAGTTCAGAGCTAGAATGAATATCAGTGAGTTACATGGTGAAGGAAACCAACTTAAAACTGTGGTTTTGAAATGGAAGTTCTCTGAACTAAAATGGGAAAGAGGGAAAGACACATCACTTAAGACCTGTCTTGGTCTCACTCTTACTCTGTTGCTTTCGTATATCCTGCTTTTACTTAAGCTTAGCTTCATTCAAGAGTTTCCTGATTAGGTTTTCTACTATGCTGTGCATATTAGTCCTTCATACTTGACTAAGCATGTTAATAATCCTTTTGGCTATGTGTAACTTGTAACTTATGGGGCAAATGTGCTGAATATGCATACAACTTGGAAATCGAATTGTGGTGTTTAATTTTTTTCTGGTATGTTTAAGAGCACATTAACCCAGTCATTGAGAAGACTGGTTTTGAAATTGAAAACTTCAAGCTGTCTAATATTACATAGAAAAATCCTTTTAAAATGACTGTATGTAAAGATGCCATCACTTCCATCCATCTGGTGGAAAGGAAGAACTTTTCAATTTGAAAGTGCATTCTAAGAGATTAAAGAATATATTATGGGCAGACCTGTCTATTACTTTTATCAGATAATGCAAAAGATGCTTTGAACGGTGTACACTTTGACTTTTCCAACTTTTAGCTTAAGTACAGTTGCAGGAGATCCCTAAAACCAGTGTGAATGACTAATAAGCGATTTCAGAGTTGTAAGTAGGGATAATGTACAATTTTGTTTCAGAGTACCCAAACATCAGGCACTAAAGGTCCAGGCTTCTTTGTAACTACTGAATAAGTGAAGATGTAGAGATTATTCTACCTGGAACAGTAAGCTTGTGTCTAGTTTTAAGTATATTTATTTGAAGCTGACCTTTGTAGATGGCTTTGGGCAACAAAAAACTTTCTAAAAACAGAAACAAACTGCCTAGCACCAATTGCACAGTCTGTAGCTCTTGAAAAGTGGGAGCAGTCTGGTTCTGGTGCTACCACCTGTTGTGTTTTTTAGTCAAAAACCAAAGAGCTTAAAAATGGAGCTATAAAACTTAAAACAATAATCCACTTGGTGTACAGTTCTTCCAAACTCTTCTTATGATGAAGGTTCTTTCAGTCAAGCCTATCTGTACCTCTACCAGTATGTACGGATCAGAACTTCAAATTACACCTTAACCATTTTTTTTTTTTTTTTTTTTAAAGGGAGCATCTTAACCATTGTTGTGGCCTTCTTGTATATGGTGCTTGTTGTGTACTGGAGCCTGTTGCACTTCTGGAGGCTTTGCAAGGGTCTGTAATGGGTCATGAAGCAGACTTTAGGTGTCAGAACTTTTGGTTTTGCCTTTAAAATGGCAATACTTCATTTGGGCTGGTATTCTAGGAGTTCAGCAGCAAAATCACAGAATAGTCAGGGTTGGAAGGGACCTCTGGAGATCATCTAGTCCAACCCCCCCGCCAGAGCAGGGTCACCTACAACAGGTTGCACAGGACAGCGTCCAGGCGGGTTTTGAATGTCTCCAGAGTGGGAGACTCCACAACCTCTCTGGGCAGCCTGTTCCAGTGCTCCACCACCCTCAAAGTAAAGAAGTTCCTCCTCATGTTAAGATGGAACTTCCTATGTTCAAGCTTGTGCCCATTACCCCTCGTCCTATCAATGGGCACCACTGAAAAAAGACTGCTCCCATCCCCCTGGCATCCTCCCTTCAAGTATTTGAAAGCATTAACAAGATCCCCCCTCAATCTTCTTTTCTCCAGACTAAAGAGACCCAAATCCCTCAGCCTCTCCTCATATGAAAGATGTTCCAATCCCCTAATCATCTTTGTAGCCCTTTGCTGGACCCTCTCCAGCAGATCCCTGTCCTTCTTGAACTGGGGAGCCCAGAACTGGACGCAGTATTCCAGATGCGGCCTCACCAGGGCAGAGTAGAGGGGGAGGATGACCTCCCTCGACCTGCTGGCCACACTCCTTTTGATGCACCCCAGGATGCCATTGGCCCTCTTGGCCGCCAGGGCACATTGCTGGCTCATGGTCATCCTGTTGTCCACCAGGACTCCCAGGTCCCTTTCCACAGAGCTGCTCTCCAGGAGGTCAGCCCCCAACCTGTACTGATGCATGGGGTTATTCCTCCCCAGATGCAGTACCCTACATTTACCCTTGTCGAATTTCATTAGGTTCCTCTCTGCCCAACTCTCCAGCCTATCCAGGTCACGCTGTAAGGCAGCACAGCCTTCCGGCGTATTAGCCACTCCTCCCAGTTTAGTGTCATCAGCACACTTGCTGATGGTACACTCTATCCCTTTGTCCAGATCATCGATGAATATATTGAACAGGACTGGACCCAGTACTGACCCTTGAGGGACACCACTTGTTACTGACCTCCAACTAGACTCTGCACCACTAACCACAACCCTCTGAGCTCTATCTGCTAGCCAGTTCTCAATCCACCCCACTGTCCATCCATTTATCCCACACTTCCTAAGCTTGCCAGTGAGGATGATGTGGGAGACAGTGTCGAAAGCCTTGCAAAATACCACCTCTTTAATTCTTGGTTTTGTTTTACTTTGTTTCTAAGTCTAAATAAGAGTTGAGGCTGTTACCTGCTTAGTGTGTATTCTTGAAGGCAGGTATTTGAGTAGGTAAGGGCATCTTTTTTTGTAGCCTTGATCCAATTCCCCAAGCTCCACAGTAGGGCAGGAGTTTAATGCATCCTTAAACTGAGCATTTCTTATTAGCTGTCTCCAGGTAGCTCCCTGATCTGTACGCACATCTTCATTTGGAAGTGCTTAATTCTCTCCTCAACCGTTAGGTGAGAGAATCATGTACTAAATGTTGTATCTTAGCCTTTGTTCTAGGTACACAATTACAAAAGAACTAGACTTTGAGCAGCTGAACTTAGAGATGCAGACACCCAGAGGCTGACTGGAATTAAGGTTTAGCTCTGTGATGGTAAATGGTTAATCTTACTGCTTTCCAGTCCTTCAAAAGAGGTGTAATATTAGAACTAAATGTTTGAAATATTAACGGCACTCCAGTACTCTCAACAGTAAATGTTCCTGCTGCATTTCGTGATGTTCTTGTCTATTTGTAGAGATAAACATTCGTATTTGTCTTTTGTAGGGTTTTAAAAAAGTACTCGGGAATTCTGATTGGGAGGACTTGGAACAGGTAATTGACTTTAGGGCAAGCTACAGTGTGTAGGATATTGATATGTGGTTGAAGAGGGCATTGAATGATTGGTTGGACTGTAATATGAGGGGAAAGATAATTTAAATGAAAACCTGTAATCTCATCTCTGGTGTGTTTCACGCTATCAATTTTCACCAAGTTAGATACCAGTAGGGTAGGGTGGAAATACCAAACTCATTCAATACTTAAAATATATTTCATTGAGAAGAAAAAAGATATCTCACAGTCACAAATTACTCTTTAAAAAAACTACTCTCCCTTTAGAGAGGAAAGAATTGCAAGCCTGATTAAAACATTTGATGTCTTCCTGGTATTACCAGCACAGGCAAACGGTGACTGAGATGTTCATACATATTGCAGAATGCCCAGTGTGTCTGTTATTTTCATACAGGTTTTGTTGCCTATAGTATTTCTTTTCAACTTAGAAGGTACAATCCATCACCCTTAAAAAGTATTATTTTGTTAGACTGTACTGACTTACTGGTGGCTTTTTTTAAAATCTTCTTTCACACACTTTTAGTAGTAGCCAGTCACACTTATTGCTGCAAATTCTTTTTTTCTTCTAAAGGTGGACTTTTTGCAGAATAGATTCATAAGGGAATACTAAAAGGCAGCCCCTTCCTGAATAAATCCTGCTCGCAAAACAGACTAGGTGATGTTGGACAGAGTTACAGTAGTGCTGTAATGCTGGACCAAATGCAGCCTGATTGCCTCATTTGGTGTTGCATCTTTCTGTATCATCTGATTTCTGCTTCAGAGATTGATTCTGCCCACAGGGTTAGGATGAATCCAAAGTAGTGTGTCAGTGCTTGACTTGGGCTTGCAGCTGGGGACAAAGGTAACTTTCATATCTGCAAGAGCTTGCTATACAGTTTTTAAGATACTGTGCATTATTAAATCCTTCTGTCGTTGTTAGCATGTTCCTATAAACTTCTGTTTGCTGTACTTTGGATCTGTTTTTGGAAACTTGGGTATTGGCTTTCTTGTTGTGAACTTCCTAGGGCAGGTTTTTTTAGGTACAGCTGCTGAATAGGGAGCTGTGTAAATGCTGTTCCTTTTTCTTAGAAACAGAACAAAACCAAACACTAACAAACTATTGCAACAATAGCATGCTTTTGTGAAACTTGCACAGGTAGTGTTTTCACAAGCAGCTGTGAAATCTGTCTCGAAAGAAGGTAACAGACAAATTGTATCAATTCCTTATCTAGTATGCTTAAATGCAGAGCACACTGGAAAATACTGTAGGCGTCACGATGCTGTAGACTTATTTCCCTGTAGTTATAGTTTATAATAGAAAATTTTAGCTTCTGTGACTGGATTTCTTGTGTGTGTTGCACAGTACATTATGTCAGTATTTTAAATGTCATTCTGAATTTGTGTTTCAGGAATTACCAGAAATGGTTCTCTTAAAGTTTTCTCGGTCAGAAAACACACCAGTACCTGCAAAACCAACGCCAGAGCAGCTTTCTAATCTTATCAAGACAAGTCTTCATTATCCAGAGTCTTTCAATCATTCTTTTCATCAAAAAAGGTTAGTGCAGTGTTTTGATTGTTTGTTTTTTTTTTTTAGAAACTCTTGAAATATTGTTAATTTTACATAAATCCTGTTGAGAGATGCTGTGTGGGTTCTGATACAAAAGATAAAAGTCTGTTATGCAAGGGCGAAATCTTGCTTGACACTTAAACTCACTGCTTCAGAATTTTATTGGTAAACTGGAAGTTTCATGTAGAGAAAAAGGCTGTAATACCACAGTTCAGTTTTAATGTTAACTAGTAACGTTATCAAACTTACTGAAAGAAAAATAAATACTCTGCTGCCTTTGTGTTTATTTTTGGTGTCAGAGTAAACAGTATGACTACTCTGAGAAGCTAGACAGAAAGAGGTACTCCTTAAGTCAAAAGAACTGTTATGTCTACAGCATCTGACTTGCCAAGACTAGCTGCATATGGTTTTGATTTATGTCAGAAGGAAAGGTGATAACAGTTTAGATCACTGGGGCTTTTCTCCTGGAAGAATATCAGAATTAACCTCTGTCAGAAAGACTGCTAGAGTGAATTAGTTGGAGCATGTAAAATCCATGAGTCTTTCAAAACTAAAATGATATCAACAAAGCCCTCTAGATTAATTTCCAGATATGAAATGAATTGTACTTGAAACGTAAAGATACCTATTTAGGTTTGAGTTGATTTATCTGAGAACTCTACTGTGTTACACTTTTCTCTAAAATTTTACTCAGTATAAGTAAGTTGCTCAAAAAAAAGGGATTTCTTTCATTATAAAATCTAACACTTAAATATTTTATAAGGTGGCATATTTTAATGACAGTTACAAAACAGGCATTACAGAATCACAGAATCGTCAGGGTTGGAAGGGACCT
>VZSZ01002357.1:0-19535 GCA_013398815.1 Ibidorhyncha struthersii | reverse complement strand
TCTCTGCCCCGCTCGGCCCACGCAAACGGCATTTCCGTGGCTCCGGCCGTGCGGGTGCAGCCGGTGTTGAGCTGTTTGTGCCTAAAACGCACCGTTATTCAGCCTGCTACGATTTTACTGGGTTTGGATCCTCTGTGTAATTATGTTGAAGTGTTCCTGCTANCCCCCAAATTCAACAAAGCTTCCTCAGCACCGGTGCTTAGCGAGACTTGGTTATGTTTTGGTAGAACATAGAAAAGAGCCTTCTAGGGATGCAAATCAGGGGCAAGCTGTTGCTGCTATTTCTAATATCGTTAACCAGAGGCAGCTTTTCTAGAAGCACAGCTGCTTTCTTGTGGGTTCCTATTTCAGAGGGGACCATCGGGATGTCAAACCTGGCCACTCCTTGGCTCTGGAGCACCTTAAAGTCCTTTGAAGGGTGACACGAAGCTCTGAGGTTGGGCATAGGTCTCCAGCTGGGGTTGTCCTGGCCCTGTGGTGGTGGCTGCTGCTCCGAACATCGTCCCCAGCTGGGACTGCGGGAGCTGCTGTAGGGATGCTTCTTGGAGGACCTGCAGGGAGCTGTTGTCCTCCCTGATCTTTGAGCTGTGTCTGGAGCTTTCCTCCCGCGAGCTTTTTGAGGTACACGCTGTGTATCTTGTGACTCGTGGCCATATGAAAATTTTTCCTCACAAATGCAGCAGTCGGGCTTGGCCCCGAGTTGTGTTTTTGTAAGACAAAAATTAAATACCTCAATCCAATTAGCTTGAAGAGGCAACCGGTGGGAGTTGGGATGAGATTGGTTCATTGCCTGACTCTAGGCTCGGGCTGTAAAAGGTGTTCTTGGTGTCTGAGATGTCCCGATCTTCGTGCAGAAGCATCACGGCCATCTGGTGACCGCTTCCCAGTGATGAATGATAGACCTGACAGGTCTTCTTTCCAAAGACACAGCACTTCTCGGCTATGCTTTGAGCTTCTTGGAGGACCTGATGCACTTGTCCTCTGCCAAAATGGAGGTAGTATCTGTCTTGGTGCTGGTGTTTCCCCGTCTTCACATGTCGGCGCTGCAGCTTGCAGCTATGTTTTTCCACCTGCCTGGGTGAGGATTGAGCTCAGGATCTCTGCGTACCTTCTGCCTGGCCTTCAGTTCTGCCCTTGACCCACTAAAACCAGATGCAGGGCAGGAAAAATGTTTCTTATCTGCGAAACAATCGTTCTTCAGAGTGACTTAACCTCACTAGTTTTCTGAGGAGTCAGCTGCGATTTAATCAGGGCAACTGCAGTGGGGGAAAGAGCCCATCTCGCCATGCTGGCTGCTGCTGCGTAGGTGCAAATCTCTGTGTTCAGCCCGATGTCACATCCGATGGCATTAACCAGCTGCGGGATGGGATGACTTCTGTCTGGCTGAGGCTGCCTGGGTTGCATGTACATCACAAGCTTGTGTAAACAAAGACGGACGAATGCGTTTGGGCCCCGTGCTGGGAGCTGAGGACAGACAATTTATAACACACGGAGTGACTGGCTGGGGAATTGGGATTTCATCCTATCCTCCAAGAGCCCTCTGGATGTGGTTCAACTTCCATTAAATTCTGAGGCAGAGCATTGAAATAACTTTTCTTGGAAGAGGACAGTGTGCTGTGAAGAAGAATTTTTTAATTAGAACGTGGCGCTTTTTTTTTTAATTTTGAGCAAGGATAGCTGTGAAGGCGCGATGCTCCCCGCTTCACATGCACTTGTTCCTCATGCAAGTGGGATCGAGCAGCCGTCTCTTAATGACTTAAACAGGGTTTGCATCTGAAATGACTGGCAGATGCTGATTATTTTTCTAGCGTGCTCTTTGTAAATGGGGTGGCGAGACTGGGGCGATACCCTGCCTCTGTGCCGTCACCTTTTGTTCCCCCGCGGGTACCCGCCATGGCGGCCATCCGATGCCTGTCTCTTATTTCATGTTTTCTCAGTTGGTGTTTGGTAACTTCTCTGCCTCGTTTAACCTTCTCTCGTTACCAGGGTGGCACCGGCTGGGTTATCTTTAAAAACAAACAACGAGCAGGATCCGAATTCTGGGGCCGAGTGGAGGCGCCGGTGGTGCTCAGCCTCCTGTGGTTTTGTGTTTTGGGGTCTTCGTCCACCATGAGCTCCCTCGTGTTTGAGGAATGAGCTTTTCCCTCAGCGGGGGAACTAACAGCCTGTTCCCCACCCGGCTGCTTATTTTGATAAGTGTTTTTAACAACACGGGACTGTTGTCCCTGCAACAGATTCAGTGGATGTTTGACTTTTTTCTTTTTAAAAACAGACACATCACAAGAAGAAACTTGATACTTGGGAGACCAGGCTAATGAAAATCTTTCCCAAACCCCTCTCTTCCCACTGTTCCCTCCCCTTCCAAGTCATCTGTTGCTTTCTGATATAACTTCCATTTTATCGGCCCTGCTTGGCTGTTTCTCTGTTGTCTCCTACCCATACTAGTATCCGAGCAGATCAGACAGTGCCTTTTTTATCCTGTATCTCCGAGAACATCCCCTCGGTATGAATCCTGCCCGAGAAGGATTGGCATTACTGCATTATTCCGTGGCATTTGGAGGATGAAAAGGCTGCCGTGGAGTGCATCTTCAGGACGACTCTCACGACAGGTTAGGGAAGAAGTTTGCTGCGTTTGTGACATGCTGCCACACTTCACTGGAAGCTGCTCCTCGTGCTCAAACTTAGGTCTGAACATAAAGAGTATAAAAATGTAGGGCTGAACATAAGGAGCTGTCGGTGAGCAAGGGTTGCCCAGGAGGCCCAGCCAGGAGAGATGTTCATTTGATCTTCAGCCAAAAGACACATCGTGGCAGTGTGTTGTGTATCAGTGGGTGTCTCGAGTCCACACCGCTCAACAGCAAGCGCAATTAGTTTAAAACGCTCCCAGGAGTGTTGTTCAAAGAGCTGCAAAAACGACGGCAAACCAGAAAGTCCTGGGTTGGCTCTTCGCTCCGTAGCTTAAAATGCAGCAAAGGGGCCTTTTGCTGAAGAGGACGAGGTGTTTGCAGCTGATTTCAGAAAGGATTTGAATGCTGTGGTTGGGCAGGAGGGGATTCGGGGCTCCCTTGGTGAGCATTTAGGATACAGGTTGCTAGCGGCGGTGCGGGCTGTTATGGCATCGAGCCGTGAGCGTAGCTGGTGCTGGCTTCACGGAGGAGAAGGACACAGCTGGTATTTACAGTTCTCACCTGTGGGCCAGTTGTCCGCTTCATGGTGGGACTGAAAAGCTTCATTTCCACCAGGGAAGTGTTTTCTTGGGCGTTTGGGTTTGTGACTGTCAGCAGTTTCAGTTGTGACAGCCCTTCGTCCCCACGCTGGTGGTGGCTGTGCTGCAGAGTCAGGGTTAGGTAACGTGGTCGGTAGCGTCCCTCTCCTAAATCGGATTTGAACTATGTTTTGATTCTGGCTGTGCATGAAAATAGCTTTTTGTGCAAGAAATTTAGTATCAAAGGTTAAAAAGTGACATTTCCGAAGATCAGGATGTTCATGCTGACACCCAAATCCTCTTGCACACTGGCCTTGCAGTTGAGTGCAGAAGATGGTCCTGTAGGACCAGTATCCCGTAGTCACCAAAAGACCCTCTTTGACACTTCTTTGACATTTATTGTTCTTGAGGGATGACAATGGAGGGGCATCAACAGTTGCTGTCTGTCTACTTCATGGCTACAAGTGGATGTAAACCAGTTGTCCCCTTACTTAGCTCTGCCTCCGTAAGTTTACGGAGTCACGCAGTCGTTAAGATCTAGTGCAACAGCCAGGCAAGGAGGGGAGAAAACCAACCTGCCTGCCTTCCAAGACTAGCCCTTTTTTTCCTTTTTTTCCAGTTTCTACTTTTAATTTTATCAGGAAAAACTTCCTTAACTTCTTTAATTTTGTAATTGCATGATTTGGTGCATACTTCTGCAACTCCTTAAGCAATTTCTCAGTGATGTCGGCGGTCACTCAGATCTCTGTGTGTGTGTGTGAGTGACAGCGCATTAGCTCATCCTTCCCAGTGTTTCCTGGTGGTCGGCAGGACTGGTGCAGAATTCCTGGGGATATCTCAACCTTCTGAATGGTCATGGCATGTTTTTAACCGCGCTCCGGTGTGAAGTGGAGCCAGCTCTTTGAACCCAGCGTGTCCCAGGCCGCTGTTAAGTTACGATGTGGTACGATGTCTGCTTTAAATGCTGCAAATTAAATCGGTGGTTGGTCTCTCCCCGTGCTGGCACCGACTCCTTGGTTTGATAGACACGCTTTGGCCTCGGCGCTGCCCTGCGTGGAGGCGATCACCATGCCAAGGGCTCGAAGGCTTTCTCTTGTAATGCACCCGTTAAAAATCTCCACAGAAGCTTTAAGGGAATCGTTACACATTCAAAGCCTTTAAGTAAAACAGAGCTAGTGTCCTAACAATGATTAAAGGAAAAAAGAAAAACTTATAAAACATAACACTTGGGTGCTCAGGGGTTAATGCTCATCACTGAGGCATTTACAGTTTTATGGTTTTGAGTCTTAATTTTTCTGGCTTACACAAACAATGCTTGCGGGCGTATTGAATGGCTGAATGTAGGACTGATTCTTTCCCTGTTTTTTTCATATGGGGATGTTATTAGATTCATATGGAAAACAAATGCGATCGTATGCAGCGTGAAGTGCCTGCGATCTGTTGTAATCATGCGAAAGCCAAGTGGAAACCTGCAGCTCCTCAGTGTGCGCCGTGGGTTCATGGGCTGGGCTGGCCTCAGCCACAGGGATGCAGCTCTTGCGTTGCTCCTCTCCATGTTGGGAAATCCTTCTCTGGGGCTGCTGCTGGTCCTGAGCATCTTCCAGGTACCTTCTGGGGAGGGGGAAAAACTGTCTCAGCTGCAGCCCAGGTAATCCAGCAAGCAAAGCAGTACACTGTGTTTTGTTTGAAAGGTTGTTGAAGTGATCCTGGGGCTTGTGTAACTTAGGTTTTCAAAATGGCATTCCTTAAAGAATCCTCTGTTTTTATTTTGTCCAGCGGCAGCAACAACTTCAAGTGGTTTGTCCTATAACATCGGCTTATCTTACCTCCAAAGTTAAGCTTTCCTCAACCCATATGCCCTATTTTATTTGTATATGTTGTTTCGTCTGATGTGTAATTATTCTTGTAAAAGCATAAGTGTCGACCTAAGCTGCCCGGTTCCTGTTGACTTTTCTAACAATAGCTATATTTTTGAGGCCGGTGCTATGACTCCACNATTCCCAGCACAATTCTCTCACTGCATCTGATTCTGTAGTTTGAGCCCTTCTTGGCCTTGTGATACCCAAGAACTTTCCAGGGGTGCATTGAAATATGAAAACCTTGACAAAGGGTGGAAATACGAAATAGAAATACATATAAAAGAAAGTGGGGATGTCCGCATTTGAATTCAGCATGATGAGGTTGGAAACCAGGAGGGAAGCGGCAAAGGGGGAGAGGACCCGATAGTTCAGCTTTCCCAAAGTGAGGGTGCAGAGGTACAAGGGCTGCAGGAGGGCGTGCGGGGTGGCCAAGAGCCTTTCCAGGTGGAATACAAACCAGGAGGTGGGAAACTACCTTGGGAGCCTGGTGTAAGGGGAGGTGTTTGTGTGCGCTTGCTAGGGTGGGATGTTGGATAAACGCTGACCAAAGGAAACATCTGTTGTATCGGGGAAGTATCCATCGGGGCTTATGATGATTCAAATAGTTCCTGCTCCATGCTCGCGATGGCTCCCCGGATGTTTTAGAGGCCGGACTCCTGACAGCTCTGGCACGCCGCTGCTTTGGCCCCTTTTTAGTGTGTCAGAGGGAAGATTGTTTGGGGATTTTGGGGGGAGGTGTGTGTGGTGTTTGCAGGTGGGCTGTAACCACAGCCAGGCGATTTGCTGTCACTGCATAGCTGTACCTTAGCACGAAGGGGTCAGGTTGTCTTCCCAGGTCCATAACTCAGCCCTGTGGCTTCAGGCTCTTCAAGCGAAACGTCTGGGGTTATTCCCCAGCTGTTTAAGAGGGGATGTTGGAAGCACTAAGAAATTCCCGTGGATTTCAGAGTTCAGCGAGGGTTGCAGCATCATCCTGCCTCAGGAATGGTCTGGCGAAGTTTCTGCCAAACCCCTGCTGAGATTTTAAAGCTGATACGGGCTGTTGCTGTAGTTACAAGCTGTGCGCGCTCTCCTCCAGAGGCTAGAAATCAGAAACATGTCAGTCTGTGAATTTTTGTCTTCCTTGCTTGTACTTTAATGGATATTCCAGGTGCATCTCTTCTGTGTCTCTACTAAGAATCTGTTTCAGTGTTGACCTGGTTTCTCTTCAGAAACTTTCAGATGCTGCAGGGCTTTTCCCCTTAATTGGGGGCAGAAAAATCCTCACCCAAAGTACAGTTTAATGCAGTTTTGATATGGCTTTAGAAAGAAAAAAGAAAACAACACTTAAGATGGGTTCGGAAGCAGTGAACTGGATGCTCATGTCTGGAAGACATAGGTAGTCTTTGACCTCCCTTCCTTATTTTCCAGGCAGGGTGACTTAGGAAGTAATTGGTTTAAAAGCGAACACTTTATGCAGTGTGTAGTTACGTAGACCTGTAATTCCCAGTCCAAGCTGTGTTTTTGTAGCTTGCTTGTTGCTCTCTTCCCTGTAATCTCCAGCGTGGGGACGTGCTGAGCTGCTTGGCATCCCATCTCCTGCTGCAGGAAAGCCTCCGGCTTCCTTAGGGGAAGTGGTTGGGTGATAATTTCCTTCCCTTGTATGCATTGCTCTCCCAGGGCCAGTACTAATATGGCTTGAAAGCTGCTCAGGTTCCCTCCCCTCTCCCTTCCCCCATCCAGAAGGAAAAGGATCTGGCTGTAGGACTTCATACGGGGCTCGCCACCCTGGGAGCAGAAAGGACTCCAGTGCTGGTCAATGGTGCCAAGCTCTCTGCTAAGCGCTTGGGGTGTTATTGGGATGGTTTGGGGTGAATTCTGGGAGTTTGTGGGAGCTGTGGTGGCTTTTGAAGGGTTCCTAGCCGAAGGAGTTGTTGTTCTTCAACAAGGGCTTCACTGCAGAACATGCATCCATCAAGTGGGACAAGCCACTACGGCAAGAAGCAGCCGAGGCTTTGTGACGGTTTAGCTGCTCTTTGTGTCTAGGGTATGCAAGCAGAGCTGTGGGATAAATGGGTTCCTCGTTGCTAATTTGGGAAAAGAGAAGTTAAGACTTCTGAAACAATTTTTCCATGGAGTTACGACATCCTTGCTTAGGTCAGCCACCGTTCCTGTGATGAAACGTGATCCCCATGTAGCTGTGCTAATTGGAGCAAAAAGGAAAGCTTTGCTTTTCCTTTTGCAGCGAGAAACAGCCCAGTAATGCTCTGATTTTCATATTTTTTGAACCCAGGATGATACGGTGTCTTACTTCATTATTTTCAAACTCTTTCTAGCTCCCTATCTGGTCCCTGCGTGCGACCCCAGAGGCTGGGTGCTTCCCCTGTGGAGTCCGTAAGGATTGCAGTGTAACTCCATCCACTCGCTCTCGGCAGCTTAATTTCTAATGTGGAGCATCGGTTTTCTGTAGGTTGGAGCAGTGTTTCAGTAGCATTTAAATTCCTACTCTCTTCCCCCCCCCTTACTAAAGGTACTTGACTGAAGGCTTAAGCCACACTGTAAGTGTAAACACCACGCGCCGGGGTAAATGAAGCTGCATGAGAGCAGGGAACAAAGGCTGCGGATTAAAAGCTGTTTACTGAGCAGGTCCAGTATGGATCTTTTTATGCAAACCCTTTACAGCCACTCCAGTGAGTTGGAAAAAGGAGAGCAGCAGCGTGCGTGTGCCTGGTGTGTACATCTGCAAATGTTTAGAGAAGTTTTGAGTGTCAAAGAACAGAAGTGAGACCCGGAGATGTAGAAGCTAGGGCTGGAAAGTAAGAGTAAAATGCAAATGATTGTGGACCTTGTTTGGGGTGGAGGGTAAGATAAGAGTAAAATCAGAGGCACAAAATGAGAGAGGCCCCTGAAAAAGCCTTCTGCTGCGTGGGAGGATGTAGTACAGGTATCTCAGAATAGACCAGGGCAGTGTTAATGCTTTTTTTTTTTTTTTTTTCCTGAGTAATTGAGACGAGACTGTGCCTGACGTTGGCCATCTCATCGGCAAGCAGCTGCTGCCCCAGCAGGACCTCCAGCAAACGATTACGGAGCTGGAGGGCAGACGTTTTTAAGTGACTGTTTAATGAGGTACCTTGTCTGGATGGCTCTGGCAGGAGCAGAGAGCGAGTCTGGGAGAGGATCTGGAACATCAGGAAAAACTCCTTTAGGAATAACGTCCCAGAGGAGGTGACTTACTGCTCGGCTGTGCCCTCGTGGCTGTGACTGCCATTAGCATCTGCTGTAGGAGCCAATTTGGGGTTGTGTGTTGGTAAAGAGAGAAGTTTGGAGGATGTGGGTCACTATTTCCTACCTCTCTTCATCCCTTAGAAGGAGCAGGGCGAATCCACTGCGAGTGTGGATTGCTGCTGGTTTAAATACCACTGAAGTGTGGGGGGAGGTTGGGAAGGGAAGGAGTTAACCGAATATGGTTTGAATTAGTGTTGTATAACCAACTTGGCTATGTTGTCATGGCATAATTGTATCTGATATTGTTTTGTCAGTCAAATGACAGGTAGTACAAGTTCAGCATTGCCTGCTGCAGCAGCAGATTATTTTAAGATAATCTAAGGAGGAAATGACAGCAAATATGATGATGAGAAATAAAAGACAGAGAGGTTATGTTCAAAAGTCTCTTCTAAATTCCCCCTGTTGGGACTCGGGGCTGAACACCGCTGTTTGGGGACACCAAAGCTTTCAGGGAATACAGGGAATGTGGAGGATGGCTGTGGAAAATAAAAAAGAGGTTTTGTGTTCCTGCTGGGGTGGAAGTGCTGAGTCTATAGAGCGTTAACATTTTCCCATCTGACCACAAACGCTGCTGGGCTGCGTGCCTGAGAAGCTTTAGCAGGAGCACCCAGATATTCCCAAGCCCTTCTTGATGCCTTCTCTGTTAAAATCCGTGCCAGCTGGAGGAGGAGAGGTGCAGACATCTTGGCAGCTGGGAGAAGAGGCGATAACAAAAGAAAACCTGCCTGCTAAAGGGAAGGATGTTTTCCTGCAAGCTGCTGGTTTCGGATGGAATTTCGCCGTTGCTGGCAGGGGGGAGCCCTGCTGGCATTGTGTGCTTCAGGCCCCGGGATTTGCTTGGGTAGAAGGTGTTAACTACAACATCTGAGCAGGTCTGGGGGGGATTCTGCTTAAAACTTGCTTCATTCTTCATCCCTATTAATGCTTCTTGAAGGTGGAGTCTAGTTTATATTGCCTGCTCTAATTGAGGCTGAACTAGCAATACCTTTAAGGCTTGAGGGAAGAAAAAAAAATTAATATTGAATTGCCTTATGCTTAGGAATAATTTAAACGTTGAAATTCTTTGGTTTCCAGACATTTAACTTGGTAGCCTGGAAGGATTTGATCGTGAGAGGCTCTAAACTGGTAACCCTTCAGCCTAAACTAAGGGCTAATTGATTTAAATTGCACAACACGCCCTATCTTGGAAACATCTTTGCCTGCTGTGCGGGGCAGCTGTTGGCATTCCAGTCCCTTGAGGGGGATGTTGAGATGGATGAACTCGAGGCAGTACCTCAGAAATCGGCATTTAAAGGTGTCAGTGCTCTTAGATGGATGTCCTGGCCGTGGCACCCCCTGAAGCTGTGCAGGAGAGGCGCTGGGTACCTTGAAGATCACTGTGTTTCTCTTGTTGCCCCCCTGTTCTCTTGTGCGAAACGTATCCAAAGAAGCAGAAATCCTTGTCTGACCACCCACGACGGAGGTACAACCCCACGACACCTGCAAATAAAGAGTTAAGGCACCACTTGACTTGAGTTTTCTCCAGTTTGGCAGGCTGAGAACCTGCCCACGAAGGTATTTGTCCTCCTGTGAAAACTCTTACTGTGCAAAGAGGCTGATGTGCATCTGCTCTCTTCGGCCACTGCGAGCTGTGAAAATATTTGGCCGCTTGTTTGGTTTGAAGCTGTCTTAAGTGCAAATAGGAAATGCACCTTCAACTTGAGAATGACCTTGGCTGATGTTGGGTGGGGTGTTGTAATTTAATAGGGCAACGGATCCTCAGGAATCCTCGTCAACATCTGGGAACCGATGAGGCTGAACTTGGGAGTGGAAATACAAGTGCGAGGCTGTAAAGGCTGCCTTGTCCCTGTTTGGTCCCGATTGCCGACAACAGGTCTGGGCTCCGGTTGGCACAATGCGTTCACCGCTGGTGAATGAGCTGCTTGTATCCTTATGGGTGCCTTCCAACTCGAGATATTCCACGATCTGGCTGTTGTGTAACTGTACAGAAAGCAGCGGTTGTGTTTGTTCCTTCCTGGCCACGGCTGTTACCTGCACCTTAATGTTCCTGCCAGTGCTTTTGATTCCCTTATCAGCCAAAAGGGTTTCGCTAGTGATATTGGAAAGAACCTGAAGGAATGGGAAATAAGCAGGCTAAAAGGTGTACAAAATTCTAAGCAAGGGAATAATTGGTACCGATCACAAACACAGACCCTACAAAGTGACCTCTTATCTTCAGGGGCTTAGTTTCTTGGTTCCTCTGCCCGTTTGATGTGAAGTTGTGAGACCGAGAAAGGAATTGTGCTTTTTAAAAAGCGCTGCCGCTTCCACACCCTGTTTGTGTGCTGTTCCTCGGAGCTGGCCTTCCCCAGGCTTCAAGGATGCGAGAACAGAACTGGAATGCAGTGTTGTCCTCTATGGATGTTGCAAGAGCCTTGGGAAGCTCTCTCCTGGAAGTTGTCCTTTCCAAAGGTAGCACCACAAAGTTTTCCTGCCTTTTTTTTTTTTTTTCCAGAGAAATATTCCACAGNCCCGAACCCCGCTCTTCCCCCCCCCCCGTTGGTTTGATAATGTAAAAATGATTTTTCTCTTCCAACAAAGCTCACCTTGCTGGTAGCAATGCTGTTCCAGGGTTAGCAAACCGCTGCGTTGGATAGGCTCTGCCGGCTGGGACATCTGGTGCCCTGCTGCTAGAAGTGAATAATGGGAGCTTGAGTCTTTGAGGCCATCCAGGACCTCTTGAGTCACCTCTCCAAATCCAGGCAGGCTCAACTTCATTCCTTCGCCTTCAGCGAGCCCAGTTCTGCAGCTCAGAGTGAGCCTTTTAGGCTGAGGAGCCCTGGAAGCCAGCGGCTGGTCGGGCTCGTTTGTGGTGAACTCCTGGTGTTGCGATCACACGAGGTAGGGTGAGCTGGGATCAGCGTTTCTGCTGACGCTCCGTAACGCCGTACCTGCCTTCCTTGTGCTTCATGGTGGGGACGGGCACATGTGCAGGCAGGGCAGCTGGGCTGCCGCTGAGTCAGTAAACCGTGATAACGTGATGGTTTTGAACGCCAGAGTAGATGTCTGCTGCACCGAGCTGTGCAAGCGTGTCGGGTGCCGCACCGGTGCGCAAAGGTGGTTTCTGCCTTCTGCCTGCGGGAGGGGGACATGGTTTGTGAGTGCTCAAGAGCAAAAACTGTGAAAACCAGAATAACTAGCTGTTATTTTGCAGACAGACAGAGAAACTGTTTTAAACTGGAAGAGGGGAGGTTTAGATGAGAGATTGGGAAGAAATTCTCTCCTGTGCAGGCGGTGAGCCCCTGGGGCAGGTTGCCCCGAGAAGCTGTGGCTGCCCCATCCCTGGAGGTGTTCAAGGCCAGGTTGGACGGGGCTGGGAGCAACCTGGGCTGGGGGGAGGTGTCCCTGCCCAGGGCAGGGGGTGGAACTGGATGATCTTCAAGGTCCCTTCCAACCCAAACCATTCTGTGATAACTCAGCCCCCTCCAGGTCTGCAGAGGTTTGGCAAGCCGGGTTTCTCTGCCTTCCTTTGAAGGAAGGCTATTTCAGTGCAGGCACGTCCAAGCGCCACAGCCTGCAGGTGTGATATTTCAACAGAAGTCATCATTTCCAAGCTAAACCTGCGGGACGCTTTATCCTCAGTTTCCCAGAATAATAATCCTTGTATTGCAGGAAATGATCGAGAATAGAGCATGTTAATCAATTAACATTGTCCTTGCGTGTTCTGTGGGTGGATACATATGGGTGTGCCACGGTGAAGATCCCCAAGTTGTCTTGTGGCTTTGGGAACCAGCGTTGGCAGCTGGAGGGTTGGAGCAAGAGCCCAGGTCCTTGGTTTTCCTGCTGGTGATTCACAGACACCTTAGTTGCCAACTTCAAGTCTAGACAGGTCTCTCCTTTGAATTTTGCTGGAGCTTTTTAAGCGAGATATCTAGCTCAGGAGTGGTATCAGGGTGCTTACCGCTGCGCTGTAGTCATGGATCATGGGAGCGCACCTCGTCTTTCCACTGCGGAAAAAACACATTGGTTTGAATGATTACGGGCAACATTTGTGCTAGGCGGAGAAGGGAACTTGGAAGATCCATTATGGTGTTCCTGTTCTGACGTAGTCAAGTGTTCCAGGGCTTTAATGTCTTAAGCTGCTTCCCTTGGATCTGCAAGAGCAATTTCTGCGTGCTTTTGAGCTCTGTTCTGGGGCTCTTTCCCTTCCACTATGTATCACACAAGATTGCTTCCGAATTAGATGTTCCTTGTAAAAAATGCTCCGGGATGTGTCATTGCATCCACCTGGTTATTCAGGGCTAATGCTTTTATCTCACACGGCTCGATGCCGGTAGATAGGAGCTGATGACGTTGATGCCCTTAGCTGTAGGGCTACCTGGGACTGTCGTTACTGAGCTGGAAGAGAGGGGATGGTAGATAGCCTGTGAGGTAAATCCTCATCCCCATTTTTCAGACCTGCCTCCCAGGTGGCTGCCCTCAGCGATCAGGAAGCGTACTTTGGAAATTCAGGAACTCTAAGGTTGGAGTTTTTAGCAGATGAATGCATAATGAGTGTCAGCATCTGTAAATCTTGGAATCATAGAATCGTTATGGCTGGAAAAGACCTTTAAGATCATCAAGTCTAACTGTTATCTGACTCTGCTGGGCCCACTTCTAAACTGTGTCCCTGAGCGCCATATCTAGATGGCTTTTAAAGACATCCAAGGATGATGATTCAACCACTTCCCTGGACAGCCTGGTCCAGGCTTTGATAACCCTTTCAGTGTAGAAGTTTTTCCTAATGTCTAACCTAAACCTCCCCTGGGGCAACTTGAGGCCATTTCCTCTTGTCCTATTGGCTGTAACATAGGAGAAGAGACCGACCCCCACCTCTCTACAGCTTCCTTTCAGGGAGTTGTGGAGAGCAATAAGGTCTCCCCTCAGCCTCCTTTTCTTCAGACTAAAGAACCCCAGTTCCCTCAGCTGCTTCTCATGAGACTTGTTCTCAAGACCCTTCCACCAGCTTCGTTGCCCTTCTCCAGCACCTCAGCGTCCTTCTTATACTGCGGCGCCCAAAATTGAACATGGTACTCAAGGTGTGGCCTCACCGGTGCCAAGTACGGCGGGACAGTCACTTCTCTAGCCCTTCTGGCCACACTATTCCNCCACACTATTCCTGATACAGGCCAGGATGCCGTTGGCCTTCTTGGCCACCTGGGCACCCTGCTGGCTCATGTTCAGCCAGCTGTCCACCAACACCCCCAGGTCCTTCTCTGCCGGGCAGCTTTCCAGTCACTCCGCCCCAAGCCTGTAGCGCTGCGTGGGGTTGGTGTGACCCAAGTGCAGCACCTGGCACTTGGCCGTGTTGAAGCTCACACCATTGACCTCGGCCCATCGGTCCAGACTGTCCAGATCCCTCTGAAGAGCCTTCCGACCCTCAAGCAGATCAACACTCCCACCTAACTTGGTGTCGTCTGCAAACTTAATGACGGTGCTCGCAATCCCCTCTCAATTCCTACCCCAGGAAGGATGTACCTGTGGATGTGCTCTTCAGGGATCCCTCCCAAGGGGCTGGGATGCTGCTGTGGAGCTTTGGTACCAGCAGCAATGCACAAGAAGCACCTTTACTCCAGACCCCGTCAACTTCCGTGTGGGAACTGGGAAGAGTACATTCCGCTTTCCCTTTTAATTACATGTGGTTGCTAACTGGAATTTTCTTTTGTGCTTTTCAGGTGCTGGAGAGTCTGGGAAAAGCACCATTGTGAAGCAGATGAAGTAAGTGAGAGAGTGCAGACATGCAAACTGCATTTTTGTGTGAGGCGGAATAAGGAATCTGTGGTGCCCTACTGGTTTGGCTTGGGAATGACGGCTTGGTTTCCTTCCAGGATTATTCATGAGGATGGCTACTCGGAGGAAGAATGCAAACAATATAAAGTGGTTGTCTACAGCAATACTATTCAGTCCATCATTGCAATCATAAGAGCCATGGGAAGGCTAAAGATAGACTTTGGGGAAGTCGCCAGAGCAGTAAGTATTTCACTTATTTCCCTTAGTCTGAGTCTGTGCTCTGAAATGTGTTAATGAATCCTGGAAATTCAGTCCATGACACTCACAGTGGAAATGTTTGTTACAAGACACAATAGCGAAAGACCTTTCGTAACCTGTAATGTTATTACCAGTACAAAGCGTCAAGTATTTTACTGAGGTTACAGGTAAGAACCTTTAGTAGTTTGAATGCTCAAAAAAAAAAAAAATCCCCAAACCTTTATCTGAACGATTTGAATTTTTAACAAAATTCTTAGTTTTGGCTAAAATTGCTCAACATCAGTCCTCAGTAGTGTTTCACAGCATTGTGGCAGTTAATTTTTCAGCTGAGCAAAACAAATTTTAATAACTTTCACTACTCTTGTTTTTTTTGGGGGGGGTTGAGGCCCTGCTTTTCCCCACCCATCCAGTTCTGCTCATTCCTTGGGCAGTTACCAGCATTCACCTTCTCTTCAAGACAGTAGAAGCTGAAGTCAGGAGGTCTTGATCTTGACCTTGACGTGGTGGTGGGGAAAGCACAGGCAGAAGGGGGAGTCGGGGACTCCTGAGAATGGGTAGGAGATAGGAATTGTGTGTCTCCACACAGGGCAGTGGCTGCCCAGCCCATGACTCTTGCTATCTGGCACGAATTCTTCATGCTTACAGTGACTATACGGTAAGGGAAGTAACCTGCTCTGTTTCTTTGTGGTGCAACCACAGACATGTTGAACTCACGACAGAAAGCATCCTGGCTGAAGGGCATATCTTGACTTGCGTGTTAACCTAGGCTGTTACTCCACTGTTGCTCTGAATCCTCCCTCGCGTTCCCCTCCACCTTTCCTCTGTGCTTGTCAAAGCTGGGCTGAGCTCACCACTCGGCTAACGCAGCTGGAAGCAGGAAGAGGTTAAAATCCAAGTTCCTTTCCCGGTTGAGCTGCCCAGGCTTCGCGAAAACAGAACAAGAGCCAAGTGCCAAGAATTTTTCTCATGTCCCAATCCACCCTGAAGGGCAAACAACTTGCCACGCTTTCCCAGGAAAACACCCAGGGTAACCAAATCAGTTGTCTCGCAGCAAACCACAGCAGCGACCTGTCAGCATAGCACCATACCCATAAGTGCTGTACCTGCAAAGACTCATAACTGAGGTCCATCTCTGTGGTGTGGCAGTTCGGACCTTGATTAAATTAATTTAGGTGCCTGTTGCTTGGCTAGTGAGGTACCCTTTGGACTAGTGTGCCGACTTAACTCTTGTCCGAGCTCAGGTATGTGCTGGGCAGTACGGTTTAGGGATCGAGTGAGAAGAGCTGATGTTGGGAGGAGACAGGCTGAAGTTTAGAACTTGCTGGGGTAGTGGAAGGTCTCTCACGTCTCCCAAAAGGATGCTGGTGGGGCTGATCGCCGTAGAAACAAACATCAGATGTAGGTCAGCCTGTTTTATTTTCCCTTTTGAAATCTGCTTGTTAACTTGTAGAAGAGTGAGGTCCTGCTCTGAGACTTCTGAGAAGGATTTTTCATGCTTTAGGGCAAACACTCAAATTCTGACCAGTCCATCCCATCTCCTGATGAAATGCTTCATTAAGAAATGGGTCTCCCTTACTTCTGACAGCTGTCACAGCAAATGGCAAGTGCTCAAAGCCTTAAACCTGTAATCATCCAAAGCTTGCTTTTGATACTGAATTTTTCCATGTTGCCACACTGTACAACAGTATAATAGAAGTTTTCCAGTTTAAAAACTATGATTTATTGTTTAGTTCATTAGTCACATCGATGTTCTTACCTTTCCTTTGAAGCACTGCGCCAGGTTACTGAAATCTCGTGTTTCTGATGTGAATGCCGCCTGTCGCTTTGGAGCGGTGATCCCTGCAGCGATGGCGCTGCAGAAGCATCGCGTGCCACCCGTCATCAGTGCATCTCGCCCCACGGGCTGGAGCTTCTTGCCCAGAATTTGCCTTTCTGACTGCGGGAGAAAAATAATTTGATGATTTGGGGAAGAAGAGTGGATGAGAGAAGGGACCACAATTCCTTAGAGCAGTTGCTGCAGCCCCAGGATTGTTACTGATGTTAGGTCTCCCTGTAATTTTTAAAGGTATAAATGAGTGTAGATTCTAACTTGTTTTATTTCCCCTCTTCCTGCAGGATGATGCCCGTCAGTTGTTTGTTTTAGCTGGAAGCGCAGAGGAAGGCGTGATGACTGCTGAGCTAGCCGGCGTGATTAAGCGGTTATGGAGAGATGCTGGAGTTCAGGCCTGCTTCAGCAGATCGAGAGAATATCAGCTGAACGACTCTGCATCATAGTAAGAAACCGTTACCAGCATCTGGGCTCTCCCCAGCTACCCAAGTGGTGTTCAGGAAGGTCCGGTGTGTCTGCAAGCGGGGTGGGACTTGGGTGGTGAGGGTCCCATTCCAAGGGGGTGGACAGAAACCCTCGTCTAACTGGTTTACACAGGACTGGGCTCACGAGGTGACTTTAGCTCGTCAAAGTCAGTTTAACTGTTTGTCTTTGCAGTGTATAATATTAGGGAAAAAAAACCAACCACACTCCTTGTTTTGTGCCTATGTGAATTTGCCAATCTGTTTTTAGTGGAAGAATAACTTAGCAGCTGGTATTAAGATGGCATGTTATAGCAGGTGATCGACTATGTCACCTTCATTATCCCTACAGAAAGGAGTAACGCCTCCTGAAACTGAGCTCCTGATTAAACTGCCTAATTTGTAATGAGCAACACTTTCCAGTAGTGGGGTCTCCTGATACTGGCCGATCAATATTCACATAGTTGTTCTCCTTAACAGCTCTCCCTACACCTCTGCTCCTGTGCCTGACGCTGCCCGGGCAGCGCTGCAGGCTAGCCGTAAACCTGCTTACTGCTCTCTTTCAAAAACGCACACAATTGCTTAACAATTGGGAAGTTACAATGAGATAAATAGGCTGCTGCTGGCTGGTTAATGAGAATTTTGACTAAATGCCTCATCTATTTCCAAGAGGCAGGTTAGTGCAGGGAGGGGAAACTATTTCTTTTAATGAGCAAAACAGTTGTTGCTTTTTTCTTTCTTTCTTTTTTTTTTTTTTTTAAAGTCATGTGCTTGGTCTCTCTAGAACAAATATTTGAAACTCTGAAAGGATGATTTTGGGGGTTAAGTGTGCCTCCTGATGTCCAGCTGAAAACTTGTCTCGATTTAGCTGAGTTTTAAGCCTTCGAAAAAATTAGTTTGGAAGTGCTTTATAAAAAGACTTGAGATGTGTCGCAGCTCAGTTGCCTGCAGGCTCTGTCTGCGCACAGCATATTTTAGCTTGAAAATAAAGAAGAATTCTTCTAAATTTGTACCACCTTGGCAGGCCATCATGGGTTTAGATCAAGGTAAGGGAGCTGACAAGAGGAGGCTTGCTCAGATTCGTGTGTGCCTTTACGACATGTGAGGAGGAAACTTCAGATTCAAAGGGAGGGGGAAAAAAAAAAAGGATGGATGAGGGGAATAATTTAATGAAAAGGTGTGAGAAGGAAAGCTTAAGGAGTTCTTGAGCAGGGGATCTAGGGCAGAAGGCGTGTTTGAGTGGAGCTTAAGGGGGAAGCTAGAGATGGGGAACCTTGTCTTTGGGGTCCTGATGGTCAGCTTTGGAAGAGGAGGAGGATGAAGGCAGGGTGGAGAAAACGGGGCAGAAAGGGGTCAGAAGAAGTGGGGAGAGAGGGCGTTAGTCTGCTTTGGTAGGCGCCCACTTGACCCGACTGCCTTTTGCACACTGGATTTCGGAGGGTTATTCCTGTTGTTGAATATCTGCAACCCACTCGCGNATCTGCAACCCACTCGCGTCCAGTTTCTGATACTGGTAGGTGTAAGCACAGCTCACTGTGACGAATTGCTGTCACAGGCTGGTGTCGGATGTGCGTGGCAGAGACATTTCAGCCCCGTATGGTGACGTGGCAGTTTTCCGATAAGCGCATCAGAGAATTTTGCTTCCTGTCCGAAAACTGCAGGAAGTCACGCTGAGGCAGCGTTATTTTGAATCGGTAACCCAGCAACTCGGCAGTTAGGAAACGCTGCGAGCGGGTTCCTTTAACGCAGAGCACGATCATGCGGTTAAAAACCTGTTTTCTCCTGCAGGACCCCCACCTCACCAGCCTGTGGAACAAGCTGGCCAGAGGAGCGTTCCGTCAGTATTTTTTTCCTCTCTGGTCAACATGTGGTTCCTGACCTGCCTTATCTTCTGGTCTTACCCAATTAGTTCCCTTGTTCATGCTTAAAGGATGGACGTCTTACAAACCCTTTTCCTGGCGGTGGTCACGTAGGTACTAGTTTTTGTGCACAGTTCTCTTGGGGGAATTTTTACTTCCCTGCTCCTTTCAATATCTCCTACAACTGGGACTGAAACTTTGGGGTTAGCAGCCTTTAAATATCTGCCCCACTTGAGATGACTGAATTTCAGCTGGAAAACCAGTATCGAGCTGTGTTTCAAGCCCAGTTCTCACTGACTGGGTGCTGCTCCTCGCTTCACATCAGATCTCGGGGCGTTTGCTGAGACTCCCAGAAAGCAGGGGGGGTGGCTGAAAAAAAGAGGAACATGAGCAATTGCTTGTGGAAAAATAAGTGGCATCGAGAACCAGAGCGCTGTGGCAGAGAGCCAAGACATTCGGGGCAGCATCGAATTGTTCCGAAAAACTTTTCTTCCTGCTGTTTCCTTCCTCGCTGAGCATTTCCCCTTGTGCAGGACGGATCCTGCCCGTCGGAGAGCTGTACCGGCAGGCAGGAGGCTGTGTGGGAGGAGAGGAGGCAACCATAAAACCATAATAAGGGTGTGTCGTAATCCATATGCCACGGGCAGGGGTAAGCTCCCAGAGATAACCGCTTGTGACACTAATCCAAATGATCTGTCCTGGAATCATAGCTTTTTTTGCATGTTTTCTTCTTCTTTTTGAAGAACAGTTGAGTAACTCTTGGTCTAAACTGTGGATATTCCAGCAGCAGTGTAAACGCTCAGCACCTTTTCCAGTTACCATCAGATAATAATAGAATGGTTTGGGTTGGAAGGGACCTTGAAGACCATCCGGTCCCACCCCCTGCCCTGGGCAGGGACACCTCCCCCCAGCCCAGGTTGCTCCAAGCCCCGTCCAACCTGGCCTTGAACACCTCCAGGGATGGGGCAGCCACAGCTTCTCAGGGCAATTAGTTCCAGTGCCTCGCCACCCTCACAGGAGAGAATTTCTTCTTAATATCTCATCTCAACCTCC